>JAHPZR010022531.1:0-17408 GCA_019787425.1 Platygyra sinensis | reverse complement strand
GTTGACGCTGAAAATTAGGTTAGTCCTCTTCATTCCTAATGGAACATAGGGCGTCAACTAGAGCACGCCACCTCACCCTGTTTTTTGCAGTGCCCTTTGTCTCATTCCATGTGAGATTTTTCCTCTCCAGTTCTGCCATTCTCGTACGTCTCCAGGTGTGCTGGGGTCTTCCTCTCTTTCGCTTCCCCTGTGGGTTCCACTCAAGTGCCCTCTTGGCTACATGTCCATCTGGTCTCCTCAATGTGTGGCCAATCCATCCCCAAGCTCTTTGTCTTATCTCTTGCTCTATCGGTCGCTGCCCTGTTTGCCTCCAAAGCTCCTTGTTGCTGATTTTTTTAGGCCACCAAATCCGCAAGATGTTCCTCAGGCTCTTATTGATGAACACTTGCAACTTCTGCTCCAGTCTCTTAGTCAACCTCCAAGTTTCAGAACCATACAAGAGCACTGCCTTCACATTTGACCCAAAGATTTTCAGCTTGGTCTTGGTTGTTAGTGCTGTGGATCGCCATATTGGTCTCAACATTGCAAATGCCTGTCTTGCCTTTCCAATTCGTGCCTGAATGTCCTCATCAGTGCCTCCCTTTTTGCTCACAATGCTCCCAAGGTATGTGAACTCATCCACTTCCTCGATCGGCCCCCCTACAACCGACACACCATCATCACGTTTGGTACCAATACGCATCAACTTTGTCTTGGTGGCATTGATCTTCAAGCCTACCTTCGCACTTTGTACCTCCAAGGCCTGTGTCTTATCCCTCATATCCTGTATTCTGTGCGACAGTAGGGCCAGATCATCGGCAAAGTCAAGGTCTTCTAAGGATGTCGTAAAGGTCCACTGAATACCTCTCTTCCTGTCAAAGGCTGTCCTCGTCACCCAATCCAGGGCAACCAGAAACAGCAGTGGAGATAGCAGGCAGCCTTGTCTTACCCCAGTCCTCATATTCAGTGGTAGGGTTCTCTGTCCATTGTGTACCACCTGTGCGGAAAAACCTTCATAGAGAGCTCTGATGATAGTGACCACCTTTGCAGGCAACCCGTAGTGCCGCAACAACCTCCACAAAACCTCTCTGCTGATACTATCGAAGGCCT
Organism: Platygyra sinensis; assembly: GCA_019787425.1. Lineage (NCBI taxonomy): Eukaryota > Metazoa > Cnidaria > Anthozoa > Scleractinia > Merulinidae > Platygyra > Platygyra sinensis. The sequence continues at coordinate 16,319 of JAHPZR010022531.1, read as the reverse complement.
TTTCGAAATCTATAAAGTTGACATACAAGGAGGACTGCCACTCGATGCTCTGCTCCACGATAATCCGCAGTGTTGCTATTTGATCTGTACAGCTTCGGCCAGCTCGGAAGCCAGCCTGTTCCTCTCTCAATTTTTCATCCAGCGCGATCTTGATGCGCTCCAGGATCACTCTGCAAAACACCTTACTTGCCATGTTCAGCAACATGATGCCACGCCAGTTTTTACAGTAGCTCAGATCACCTTTCTTGGGCAGCTTGATTAGGAGACCCTTCTTCCACTCTTCTGGTATCTTTTCCTCAGTCCATACCCTGTTGCAGAAGTTCAAAAGAACCTCCTCTGACGTTTCCCCGCCTGCCTTAATTGCCTCTGGTGGAACATTATCACATCCTGCAGCCTTCCCGTTTTTTAACTTCTTTATAGCATTCTTGATTTCAATACGTGTGATGCGACATGTCCTGATGTTAAGCTCGTCATTTGGCTCCACTTCTGGCGGGTTGAGCGGCTCTTCATGGTTAAGCACTGTTTGAAAGTGATCCCTCCACCGCTGCATCTCCTCTTCTGTTGACCTGAGCAACAAGCCTGCCTCATTTCTCACTGGCTTACATGTATTTTGGAACCTTCCGCTTAGCTTTCTGGTGATCTCATACAAAGTCCTTGCATCACCTCTCTTGCCAGCCTCCTCAGCTTTCTCAGCTTCTGATTCCACATATATCCTCTTGTCTCTCCTACACCTCCTCTTCACCTCCCTATTCAGCTCTTGGTACCTTTTGTTTGCATCTCTCTTCTGCTTTCTCGTTCTTGCCATGTTCATGGTGTTTTTTGCCACCTTTCGCTGCTCGATTACCTCCCAAGTCTCCTTGCTGATCCACTCCTTCCTATTTGCCTTTGCCCTACCCAGAACCTGCTCGCAGGTCTCCACGTAACCTTGTTCGATCAGCCTCCATTCATCATCCACTGAGAGCTCCTCCTCCTCCATCAGCTGCTGCAGACCCTCAAATCTGTTGTGCAGTGCTAGCTTGAATACACTCCTAACCTCCAAGTCTTTTAACTTGCTGACCTCGAAACGCACTCGGCCACATTTTCCTTTTCTCACTTTGGCAATCTTTAGCCTGACCTTTGCCATCAACAGATGGTGGTCTGACCCAGCGTCTGCCCCACGCAACACACGAACATCCTGCAGTGAGCTTCTCCATCTCCTGCTGAATGCCAGGTGGTCAATCTGATTCGTAATAACACCATCAGGAGACCTCCAGGTCCGCTTGTGACACTCCTTATGGGGGAACAGGGTTCCACCGATTACCAGTTCATTTGCCTGACAGAAATCCACCCACCTCTCGCCATTTTCATTCATCTCAGCTCTTGCTCCATGCACACCCATCACCTCCTCTCTACCTGTATTGTCCATCCCCACCTTAGCATTCATATCTCCCATGACGATTTTCACATCTCTGCATGGCACCTGCTGCAAACCATCTGTAACTGGTCGTAGAAATCTTTCCGGTAAATTCCGAAGCATGCCCTATAAAATAATCCGGAGCCTCCCTCCACCATAACAATAATATGTTATAAGTTGAGGCGTAGTAGCCGCTCGCCGCGATTATATTTAGTATGCCCGCCTCCGAAGAGAAGACTCGGCCGGAGAAAGCAATTCGCAGCGCCCTTGCAGCTATGAATTCATAAGTGATTATACAAGAAATGATACAATAGTTCCATGGTGGATGGAGACAATAGCCGATACATTTGATAATGAAAGTTTGGAGGCAACAAGATCAACCATGAGAGGAAATAAGCGCATATTTTTCATCTGAAGTTGACGACTGCAAAATTAGGCAAGGCACTTAAAAGAGTAGTTATCAATTTATTTGAAATTGTCTCCGGCTATTACGTTTAATATGGATTAATCTTATTGAGGGCGTCAAGTATAAAAAAGAATTCATCGAGGTGGTTTTTAATTCCACGACCAATTTAAGATTTTAGGGCGCAAATTTTTGATAGAATAGCAAATAACGGCCTCAAGCACCAGTTTGATATTGCACGCCAATGTTTCTTTAAATCTACAAGCGGGCGATTTCTCTGAGATTTTCACTCGAGGGTAATTATATGTTAGAAGATTCATTTAAGACCTAAGAATGTGCATTTAGTCAGTCTTGTGGACCATAGTTTGCAATAACATTTAAAACGCTTTTGCTTTCTGTTGCATTTTGACACCTAGAAAATTCACTCGTCAATTTTCTCGAAAACGCTCTCTATAGATTTTTTTTGACAATTTTGGCCATCGTTGAGGCAGCTATGTCAAGTCCGAGATCTCGACGTCGTATTCCGCATTATGTCTGGTGGCAAGTTATTCGGTTTATGTAAATGAGGTGCATGGGCGTCATTTCGTTGCTATGGTAACTCAGATCTTGGTGAAATGTACCCCATTTGAAACTTTCATCTTTCTCTAGCACACTACTTAACGTTTGATTTCTGTTGGATATGATAATGGTGGCTGCTCATAGTCGCTCAAAGTTGAACGGTATCGTGTACTCAAAAATCCGATCGCACGCCACCTTAAGACATCATAATCCTCTTCAGCATAAACATGCGAAGGACGTTACTTTCGATCATAATTCAGCCATATTTTTTTTTTAAAGACAGTGCCCCAATAAGTACCAGCATTATTAATACATTGTATACCAAATGCGTCGCTATTTAATCTATTCAGCAGACGGTGCAGACTGATGCCAAGATTAGTGGTTCCTACTTCTGCTTGGTTTTTTTCTAATCGACAATCTCTACTCTAAGCTCCAATGGTAAAAGAGGTCTTCTCAACCTTTACCATTTTCGCCTCTATTCAATGATCACATCGATACTCTTATCACTGCGGGTACTTCGACAACGAGGGACTAGTAAAGGCACTCTGTATAGACACGCTTACCCTCGAGGATGGCAAGTATTCGTGACCGGTCAAAACCAACCCACAAAGGGCGTACGTGTTTCGTGCAGTTAATGAAAAAAGTATCAGCCTAACTAGCATCTTAAACGTATATGATCGGACGCCAGTGCATGAGTTCCTGTTTTAGAATGTCCTGTCAGAGATACTCCTTCCCGCCTCTAGCATTGAATGATGTGCTCTCCGACGAAAGGCAGAAAAGAGATTCAGGCAAGCCAGAACACTAGGCTAGCATATTTCCTATTCATTTTCATTCCGCGATTCTTGTCATCGATAGCACACAAGCGGCTGTGAAATCCAGAAAGACCGCCAGTTCTAGTGCTTGTGCAAATAGCGCGCACCAGTCACCTTTCTCCTGACTCACTTGAGAGCACACCGATTGTCTGAGAGCCTTAAAACGGGCACAATCAGGAAGAGGGGAATCGATGCTGCGTGGAGAGCATAATTAAACATTTAACGAATTTTACCTTTAAAAAATGTCTCTAATGGGCTATATAGATTTAACCTTGACCCCTTTAGAATATTTCCGAAGGAGAGGAGGGCCCGTCATGCGTGTGTTGCCTTTTTCTTAATTAAGGGTAGCTACCCGCTACCCGCTACCCCCTACCCCTTTTCTTGGTTGCTAATTTAGGCTTTTTTATATAAGCTCGAAATGACCGTCTGGCCTCATACAAAGTGTGAACGTACATGGGAAAAAGTAGGATGCCTTCAGAGAAAACATAAGGAGAAATAGGCGAACTGCTTCCAGTGCTCTATAATAAGTGACGAGCAGAGATCCAAGAAGTAGAGCCTTTGATGGACACAGGATTGATATGGCATGCATGGGCGAGGAGTCAACGCTCACGAGTACGCTTTGCTTGCTTTCGAATAACTATATAATTTTTTTCAGATTAAGGGGTGGTGAATGGTTAATGCAAGACTTTGGCAAGATGCGTCGAGACTAAAGATTTTCTTATGGCGAGCACCCAAGACAAGATGCATTTTTGAGTGCCAAAGTGACGAGGCATTCAGACTCTTAAAATGCGAGCAGCCCCAGATTTGGTATGAGAGCCATAAGAATGAGCTACAAATATGGAGAAGTCTTACCAAGTCCTGAGTCTTTTGTTGTAAATACTTAGCGCAATGCTACCAATACACAGTTCTATAGGCAGGCGACTGCCAGAGGGGGGTGGGGCATGGCGGCGGCTTTAGGCCACCCCACCCCCCCCCCCTTTTTATAGGGTGATATAAATTATTTCTCGCATACAGATAACCTATTCACAGCATTACAAAAAAGACAAAGAATGTCCGCCTGTTAGTAGACAACAAGTTGCCAATCTTTACAAAACAGGTCCTGCGAAGATGCAGAATAATGAGTGCTTTAAATCATTCTATGGCCACAGTTGTAACCACGAGTAAAAGAGCATCCTTTGGACATCTTGCGGAACCAGCCTTACCTACAGTAGATGGGCAAAAAAACGCAGCACCTAGAAGGTTTGACATATGCGAACAGGGCCCCCATCGTATCTAACAACACCACAAGAACATTACAGGTTACCGCAATTATACTTTGAGGTGATTAGCACCTACATGGTCAAACGCCAGATGTGCATAACGGGCGTTTTCGAACCAAGCGAAGTTTCAACATGTATGTGCGTGGGGCAAAGAATGGAGTCACTCAGGTGGATAGTAATAGTCGCCTTAATTGCCCACAGGATTATTCGCACGGTAGTTGCTCTGTATTTTGCTATGGCAACAGTTATGAAAGTGAGAGGATTGTTGATGTTAGAACATTGAATGTTCGACTGGAAATTTTTAAGGTGTTGATGAAGGACGGAGAATTTACCTGTTTAGGTGACATTTTAGCCAGGATCAAGCAGCTTTATAAGCTTTCTGAAACCGCAAAGTGTATGATAAATGAAATCATAACCATATGTAAACTTCTTCTTGTAAATCCAGCAACCAGTGCAGCAGGCGAGAGATCCTTCTTCTCGGAGACTAAAAACATGGCCACGCTCGACGATGACGCAAACAAGATTTAGCAATCTGACAATACTTAATACCCACAAACAGAGAACAGACAAACTTAGTCATATACAGTATTGTAGATGTTGCCAATAGTTTGCAGTTCTCAATGAAAATCGAAAAAGCAACTTTGGCACCTTCAAAGAATTCGACTTAAAAATGTCTGGGTGACACTCATCCATTGCATCTGTTGGGTTTAGCTTAGAAGTTAGCCTATTCATTTAAATTTGGTCAAACATGAAGGCCAGTTTGTTGCTCGTTGTTTCATAAGAATTATAACTTAACTTCACTTTTGGTAGTTTTAGATCCATTTCTTGCCATTTCAGAAGACTTTAATTTCAAATTTTTCCGGGGGAGCATGCCCCCGCACCCCTCTAGTTGGCTCATGCTAACGCGTTCACATTAGCCCCCCCCCCCCCCCCCACTTGAAAATCCGCTCCGTGGGTGCTGTACAGGGGACAACAGATAAATTCTCTAATTCAGTGGGTTTCATCATGAGCTATCTTGGGTTGTATGTGGTTTCTTCCTTTCCCCTTTTAGCCTTTTGACCAAATTAGAACTGTGAACAAATTGAAACTTGAAATTTGATTACAACACACTATGTTGTGATATCGTGGAACAAAATAAGTATTTTTTGGTGCCAAAATAAGTTTTGCAGCTTTTTGTGGAATTCAGACCATTATTTAGGAGAAGTTATGATTAATATTTTATTATTTAGAAGTTAATAATTGATTACCATAGATGTATTACCGGTAGGTAAAGGCAACAAAGGAAGTTTTATTGTGGGAATTTAACCCTTTCACCACCAGTGGCCACTTATTAGATTTTACTCTGTCTAACGCCAGACGATTTTACTCGTCAAAGGGAGACCCTTGGTGGTGAAAGGGTTAAAAAACTATCTCCCTTAACCCTTTCACCACCAGTGGCCACTTATTAGATTTTACTCTGTCTAACGCCAGACGATTTTACTCGTCAAAGGGAGACCCTTGGTGGTGAAAGGGTTAAATGGAGTCTATGAAAACACTATGGGTACAATGTACAATACTGTACCTCTTTATTTTCCTGACCAGTTCAAGAGTCACTTTCGCATGATGAGGAGAGCTGTTCACTCGCGCAGTAATGGCCACATTTCACTAGCTCACATTTATTTTCACACTATTCACCAAAAGCTTGTTGAGGTCAATCCACTGCAATAAGGTTGAAGTAAGATACATGTAATTCAGTCAATTGTCAGATAAAGCACTGATATTATACTTAGAAGCTTAAGGGTCAGCCATGTTGAATTTGTTTCCCGGGCTCAGAGAAACTAGGCCTTACCAGGAATGATAGAATGGAATGGAATGGAATTTCCTGTTATTTCGATTTTCTGGAATTTTAGGCCGACCTCATGAGGTACACATAAAAGTTCAGAATGAAATTCCTTAAACTGTCTGTTGCATTCACTCCCCCACCCAGAATTTCAGAAATTTTTAGTCAAATGGTAAGCATCTGGGCATATCTTTGTACTTAGAGACAAGAGGGTTATTAAACAATTGAGTTAATCTCAAAATTGGGACCTTAAGGTTGTTAAATAAATGTTATTGAATAAATGGCATTGGCATTTAGAATTTCTATGTTTATTTAAAGTGCCCCTGTGATCAAAAAAATCACTTCGGATCCTTTTTTTCTTGAGATTCTGAAAGTGTGTCTGCTTAACACTTGACTGGCAAAATTCTGACCTTTCATTTTTATCCAAAGGCTGTTTACTTTGAGTGTAAGTTTTGGATTTCACGATCTGCCATTACTCACGTTCAAACCTGACCGATTTGACCTCAGAGGGTTGGATCCGGGAAAAGTGACGTCAAAGGCTCACCAGCTTAAAATTTCAGGGTGTGAATGCAGCTTATTATGTATGCAAAGTGCGAGTTTAAAAGTGTGAAAGCCCAAAACTCCCGCATTGCGTTCTTAAACTAGTGAGCCTTTGACGTCATTTTCTCCTCGATCCAGCTCTCTCAAGAACTTTAATTTATTAATGGCGGATCATTAAATAGGAAAGTTCCAGTTAAAATAAACAGGTGCCTTTTTAAATCAAGGATTAAAACTTGGGTCACTTAGTGTTTAGTTAACATAGTTTTGAAATCCAAAGGAAAAAAAAAAACTTTTTTGTCACAGGGACACTTTAAGGTATGCTTGGAAGACATTCATTGCAGAACACGGGCTGCTTGGACATTTATGATATCAGACTCAGATTTCTGAAAATTCAATCCCCTCCCTCAACATCAACACCTTCTAAGAGCAAGAAGAATAATGAAAAAAAATTACAATATTTAGAAAGGCTTATTAACCTTAGCTGATTTCCATTCAAGTCCCCTATTCAAAACAAACTAAAATTTAGAAATGTTTGTTTTTGAGGAAGTTCTGGAGGAGGGGTTTGAGAATATTTACAGTGCATGCCCTAAAAAAATCTCTCTTTCATAATCCATAATCTCTTCAGTCTTGCCTGCCGCTGTGCAAATGCCACTCGTGAAAGAGGCTGGAAAGTATTTGGATTGCAATTCTATGGGGAGTGCTGGAGTGGAGAGAATGCTGAAGCCACATTCAACAGATATGGAAGAGCCCGGGCATCAAGGTGTCTCCAAGAGCTGGTTGGTCCTTGTAATATCAGTAAAGAAATGGAATGTGTTGGAGCTTATCGCACTAACTATATCTACCGACTGAAGGACTGTAAGTGAATTTTAAATAATTTTGTTGTCAGTAATTCAGCTTTGTGTGAGATTTCCCAAGATTTAAGGTGGTTTATTACAGTTTTGATGGATGTATTACACAGCCCAACATGTAACTCTTTTTAAAATGATCTAAGATGATTTTCCTTTCTCTACTATAAATTCTTTTACCATTCTATGTAAAACTTGAGCAATTAAACATCACAAATGGCCAACGACCGAGAACCTGAGAAGAGCCTGGGTACTAGCAGGTTAAACAACTGTTTTCTCAAAATCTTTCCATATGATTTCCCCTCAAAATTTCAGGAATAAGCAATTTGCTCGCACTGATTTTTTTTTTGCGACAAAGAAAATGTAAAATAAAAAATAGCTCAAAATCCTTCTTTTACTTACAGATTTTTTTTTTAATCAACCGTGAAAATTTCATCATGGGTTGTAGGATAGGTTTTTGAGCAATCCTTGATCATAAACTTGCTTTTACAACTTTCGACGAAAATTGAATTTTTGCAATAACTGCAGAAATTCTCACGTGCTCATTGGCTAATTTTTATTGTCAATATGTGGTCAGACACACGAATTTGAAATTCATGCGACACGTCAGCGAGTGAGAGCAGGCAATTCGACAATTTGTTATCGTAAAAAACAAATTGATGTCATTTTTTAATGTGTCTGTTCTGTTATTGACAATGAATTTCGTCATAACATTGTCAAAGTAGTCTGTGGATCCACTCAGCTATCGCCTCGTGGATCCACAGTACTTTGACAATGTTATCACGAAATTCATGATCAATAACAGGACAGACGTATGAAAAACTGACGTCAATTTGTTAATTGCACGCTCATGTGATGCCATATATCACGTGCGAGAAATGATGAGTAAATTAGTCAGAGCTCTTTTACCAGTTGTTTGTCAAGCGATTTTGTCAATATTCTTTGGCCCTATGTTTGAGTGAAGTTTGAAACCATTGTGACATACAGTATACCAAAATTTATTTAATGCCTTTCAAGTGCTGAAGTGGCTTTCGTTCCTTCTTAAGGTTACCTGGGTCATTTTTGCTCGTGTGATTAAATATACTGACTTGTGCAGGCAATCATGTGGTGCACTACCGAAAAAACAGTAGTAAGCCACCTTGACTACAATTATAATGTTATATCATATCTAGAATCGTCGTTACAATCTATGTTTCTTAATTATCTTTCTTAAGCACTTTTATGTTAGATTACTGCTGCTGTTCCCATAAATAACTTTGGATTTCCTTCAAGAACCTCAAATGCTGAACCAAGCTGCACTTAACTGTTCAGTAACTTTATCTCTGGTAGCCACACACTATTTTTTCATCCTCAGTGTGTGCCGTCAGCAACCCATGTAAGAATGGAGGGACGTGTTCCAATATCCCAGGAGGCTTCAAGTGCACATGTGACGTGAAATATACTGGAAGAAACTGCGAAACGGGTAGGTTATCCGAAGAAACTCGATTAATTGGGCAAGAGCTTATTTGTATGGAGCGTAATGAAATTATTGTTCGTATTTTTATTTGAAGTGATCTTTGTGAAATGGATCAAGGCACTGATCTTTTAGCAGTTTTAACCTCTTCAAATAGACTAGGTTATCGATAAAAGTTGACTACAGATATCGGAAGACTATGCAGACGGAGTTTTTTTCACGGAAGTAAGAAGGCAATGACGTATGCTTCTAAATAAAACTCGGGGCACCAAACACTGCTAAAAGCACTTCTTTGGACTGTGTTTATATTGCAAAAAACAAGCTAGTGACCCTACACTTTTATACCTTGTCGATAGGCATAAGAAAAAGATACGAATTCGTGTCTGTCTCAGGTCTCTTACCAGATCAATGTCCTATCATCTCTTTCGTTTTTTCTAGATTCCACACCACTCGGCCGCTACTAATTCTGTATATGGTTTTGTTTTGTGTTACCATTAAATTTAGACGTAAACGAGTGTACCGTATACAAGCCTTGTAAGAACGGAGGCACCTGTGTTAACACTGTTGGCGGCTATAACTGTCAGTGCCCTGATAACTACAAAGGAAAGAACTGCGATGAATGAAGCGACTGTATGTGAAATCAAGAACGTTTTTAAACAAATCTCAGGGCGTATCATCCCGACCAGCGAACGTTAGGCGCAGCACACAATATTTCAGCTACCATTAGCGAATTTACTCAAACTGAATGCGCAAAACAAAACATGAAGAATGGAATTCGTCAAATATGAAGAGATTAAAACAAGACCCTATCAAAGAAAAAAAAACTGAACATTCAATGACGTAGTCAGATGGCTTCCACCCTGAATGCCTTGGTGATGGCTACCTATTGCCTGTCTGCCTCCCTCCCTAGTTACCTACTCACCTACCAAGCAGCAGACGGACCTACCGACCAGCCGACCAACCGACCGACCGCCCGACCGCCCGAATGACCGACCGAACTTACCGACCCACCTACCTAATCTACCTACCTGGCTTTTATATTCAGTTTAACTATAAACTGTTTTTGTCGTCCTGAATTGCTCTCTTCGTGTTTTTCCTTTATTGTTTAGACGTGGATGAGTGCAAAGTTCGTAATCCCTGCCAGAATGGAGCCAAGTGCATTAACTCTATTGGTGGTTTCAGCTGCCAGTGTCCTCCAGACTTCAAGGGAAAACTTTGTGACGAAGGTAACAGAATGAACGGCTTATGTGGACGGGGTTCCTTCAGAGAAATAATCTACGTGATATCAAAACTAATTTGCATTTGTTGTAAGCGTATCAAAACAATGAGAAAATATCAAAGAGATTTTGCAAAGTGCTTGAAAATACCAAGTTACTAAGCCAAACATGAAGATATTACCTTTGAAAGTTGTATGCATATTGAAGCATGTTTGTTAATGGATGGATTCGTGAAGAAAATACATTTTCTATTGCTGTGGAATTTTGCTTTTGCCTATTCTTAATTCTGCTTATTCTTGTATTTACAGAAAAGAGTGGACAGTATGAATGGAACTATTTATACTTGTCTTTGAACCCTTCAAAATATGTTTTCATTAAAGATAGTCCTAGTTAACTGAATTCTTCGTGGTCTCACAAAAAAAAATGCCAATATGATTTTTTTCTTGCTCTTATTATTTCATTTCATTTTGGTTTAAACAGCACCAGCTGAGTGTTCCAGCTACTCCAGACTGAGCGAGGCCAATCGTGCCTCGGGTAGGCAAAGAGGGAATGTCCTCAGATGTGACCGATACGATCTTGCCGATGGGTGGTACCGCTTCACAGATGCTGCTGGCACCAGAATGCCTACTTCACCAGTGGCGAAACATCATTGTGGCACTCATGCACCGGGCTGGATGAATGGCGAGCATCCTACTATAGATGATGGAGCTGTCGAGCGACAGGTTTGCTTCCACTGGAGCGACGACGTTTGTCTCTGGAGCACAGAGATCCGTGTGCGTAACTGTGGAGGATTCTACGTCTATTGGTTGCCAAGGACCCCTTACTGTTGGCTTCGTTATTGTGGACACGCAAGGGAAAGTACGTATTCAAAGTTTTATCTCTTATACTTCGGTGAACATTGCCATTTCTTCTTGGTGTAATATGATCTCTGCCTAAAAAGCAAAGTTGGTGGGAGGCGCTGTGGCTTCATGGTTAGTGCGCTTACCTCCCGATCGAGTGGTTCTGGTTTGAGCTCTGGACGGGGACATTGTGTTGTGTTCTTTAGCAAGATACATTATTCTTACAGCTCCTCTCTCCAGCCAGGTGTATAAATGGGCACCAGCGAATCTAATGCTGGGAGTAATCCTGCGATGGATTAGCATGGCACCCAGCAGCGGAAGTATAATTCTGCTATTCAGCTAGCAGCTCTCGCAAGGTCTGAAATGAACGGCTTGGTACTCTTAAAACTCTAAAACAGTAGAACAAATGACATAACAATGCCCCTACCCTCAAAACAACAACTGTTGCTACACTATGACGCAAAATACAGGTGCAAGCCCGGCCCTTCTTACCTCTGAGACATCTCATGCACTAGACTACGAGTAGTCCTTCTTTGGCTTAGTCCGTCGAGCGAGACGCGAAGGAAACCCGCGAGAAAAAAAAAATAGTCCGCGCGAGATCCTGAGGGCGAGAAGCACGCGCCCCAGGATCTCGCGCGGCCATTTTTTGTGTCACGCACGGCGGACTAAGCGCGTCACGCATGACGGACTAAGCGAAAGAGGGACTGCTCGTAGTCTACTCATGCACCAAACAATTTTTTTTTTTGAAATTCAAATAAAGAAGAACAAGGAAAACACTTGTTTTTTCTCTTAATAGCTAAGAAAGAAGAAGAAAGAAATTTTATCATGCCGACACCGGCAATCGATCCCGGGAACCACGACTCAGGAACCACTTACTGACTTACTACACCATCGAAGTGCAAGCTGCCGATTTTCGTTTTTTTTTTTTAAATTAATTTTAAAAACTACTGTACAAGTCTAAGTTTATGTAATGCAGTGTCACCTAAACCACCAATTAAAGCTAACCTCAAGCAAACCGGGATGGAACTAAACGCAAGCAAACCGGAGACGTTTTGTCTCACCATATACTGAGTGTGCTTACGTGGTCTCAATCGATCCCTGTTACCTTATATAAAAGGTCTCGAAATGTAACAGAAGGAAGAAGTCCCTACTCGTCTTACCCTTCCAGTTATTACCTTGAATCTCTGTTGTAAGCGAATTGCCTTAGTTTCTTAAACTTTGGTGAAAAAATTATTTGTTAAAAAGTGTGTTCACATGCTTTTGCGCGCTTTTGTCTACATAAGCGAGGAGAATTTATACCTCGCATTATCTTTAATTTGGACTATTTTGGACTGTTTTGATGTTTGTTAATTCTCTTTAACTGGAGAGAATCGTGAAGAGAATACATTTTTTATAGCGGTGAAATTTTACATTTGCGCTTTGTTGCTTGTGTTAGCTGTGATATGCGCATGGAGAGTTATAATTACTCCTTAAAATCATTCTTACTACGAACCTGTCAGAGCAAGAGTACACATAATATGTGTGTAACTATTTAACCGTATATCTAAACCTTTTGTAATCTTTTATCAGCAATGATAATGCTTAGTTAAAATTTTGTTCGTGCTCACACAGCAGTAAAATTGTAATGCCATCCTTTAAAGTCTAAACTTTTTTTCTGCTCTCATTGTTTCTTTTTATTTTGGTTTAAACAGCACCAGCTGAGTGTTCCAGCTACTCCAAACTTAGCGAAGCCGATCGTGCCTCAAGTAAGCACAGAGGAGATGTCCTCAAATGTGACCGATACGATCTTGCCGATGGGTGGTACCGCTTCACAGATGCTGCTGGTACTACAATGCCTACTTCACCAGTGGCGATACATCATTGTGGCACTCATGCGCCGGGCTGGATGAATGGCCAGCATCCGACTAAAGATGATGGAGCTGTCAAGCGAAAGGTTTGCTTCCACTGGAGCGACAGCGTTTGTCTCTGGAGCACAGAGATCCGTGTGCGTAACTGTGGGGGATTCTACGTCTATTGGTTGCCGAAGACCCCTTACTGTTGGCTTCGTTATTGTGGGCACAAAAGCGACAGTACGTATTGAAAGTTATGTCTCTTATCCTTCGGTGAACATTGCCATTTCTTCTTGGTGTAATATGATCTCTGCCTAAAAAGCAAAGTCGTGGGAGGCGCTGTGGCCTCATGGTTAGTGCGCTCGTCTCCGGATCGAGTGGTTCGGGTTCGAGCCCAGGACGGGGACATTGTGTTGTGTTCTTGGGCAAGGCACCTTGTTCTTTACAGTACCTCTCTCCAGCCAGGTGTACAAATGGGTATCGACTAACCTAAACCTGCGATGGATTAGCATGCCATCCAGCAAGTGGGGGAGGGGGGGGGGGGGGGGGGGGAAGAATATTACTGCTTTTCATGTCATACTTTAGAAACCTGAATAAGCTCTGGCCTGATGCGTCACTTGGCTCGTTTGCAGATGTTACCTTTTACCTTAAAGTACATCAGTTGATCAGGTAGCAGCTCTCACAAGGTCTGAAATGAATGGCTTGGTACTCTTTAATAAAACAGTAGAACAAATGATAGAAACAATTCCCCTACCCCCCCAAAAAACAACTGCTGCTACACTATGACGACAAATACAGGTGCAAGCCTATGAGTGTTGTTAAACTTCTGGTCCTAGATGCTGTGTAATGGTATATTTACTTCTATGTCGCATGTCGAGCTATGTTACTCTTTCGTGATATTTTAATTGGCCTTTAAAACGTAACAAACTCAAACTTTTGTTTTTGAAACCCAGACACTGAAGATACATGTATCAGTTCCATAAACAAGGCTTGCCAGAAATCTCTGTTGTGAGGGAATTGCCAAATTTTGTTAAACTTAGGTAAAATTATCCCCTAGTTAGAAAATTTATTTTGTTATAAAGATTGTGTACATGCCTTTGCAAGCTTTTGTCTACATACGCGAGAAGAATTTTTAATTCGCATTTTCTTATTTCAGTTTGGACTCTTTGGACTGTTTTGATGTTTGTTAATTCTCTTTTTAATGGATAGAATCGTGAAAGGAATAACGTGATTTTCTATTGTTGGTTTTCATGTGACGTAATCATATTCCAAATTAAACATTATCTTTCCTTCTGAAGCTTTAGTTTCGTCAAATAAAAGACCTTTTAGGAAACTGACATTTCACAATGTTTTAGCTCGACAGGGTTCTTCTTATTGAAATAGAGCACTTATGAATTTCCAAGCTTTTGCGTTGCGTGACATGAAAATGGCGGCCGAGAAGGCTGTAGCGGAGGTGAAAGAAGAGTTATCGATTTAGTTTTGCTAACTAAACACAGGGTTCGTACAGGTCATGGAAAACCTGGAAAGTCATGGAATTTTACAATTTCATTTTCCAGGCCTGGAAAGTCCTGAAATTTAGGTGTAGGTCATGGAAAGTCATGGAAAATCAGTATGTTTTCTATGAATGAAAGGCATTAAGATCCAAAGTCGAAAAATTAACTGGCGAGTCCAAAAATCAAATGTAATTTCAGCTGAATAAATGATTGTTTTGACACTACTGCCGGAGGGCAGTAGCTTAACTTAGGTCATGGAATATTTCAAAAGTCATGGAAAAAGTCATGGAAAGTCATGGAATTTTGATGGGTCATAAGTGTACGAACCCTGTAAACAGTGCTTACGCTAAAAGAAGCATTTATTTCAATGTGTTGGATCTCTAGACCAATAATTTTTCGTTTCAATAGCAAAACTAAGTGACAGATGTTTCTGTTACTTTAAGGACGCCATGTCTGTGTCCCTCCGAAGAACACAAACATGGCGGCCACATACAAAGCTCTATAAATTTGGGTGACACACTTCTGCAAATAACGCGCGAAGGAAAAACAGCAGAGACCTGATTCTTGGTGAGGTTATTTATGTATAATCATCTATCGTATCCCAGATTCTTGACTTTATTCACTGAATGGTTACGATTTTAAGTTTTGATCACATGACTGGTGAAAACCGAGAACAGCGGTGAAATTTTACATTTGCTTCAAACAATATTTGCTTTGCTGCATATCGTAGCTGTGATATGCGCAGTGAGATTTATAATTACGTCATAAAATCATTCTTACTTCGGGCCTACCAGAACAAGAGTACACATAGTATGTATGAGATTATTTATCTCTGAGCCTTTTACAATCTTTTCTAAAAAAACGATACTGCTTAGTTAAAATTTTGTTCGTGCTCACACAACAGTGAAATTGTGATGCCCATTCTTTAAAGTCTAAACATTTCTTTCTGCTCTCATTAGTCTTTTTCATTTTGGTTTTAACAGCACCAGCTGAGTGTTCCAGCTACTTCAAACTTAGCGAACTCGATCGTGCCTCAGGTAGGCACAGAGGAGATGTCCTCAAATGTGACCGAGACGATATTTCCGATGGGTGGTACCGCTTCACAGGTGCTGCTGGCACCAAAATGCCTACTTCACCAGTGGCGATACATCATTGTGGCACTCATGCGCCGGGATGGATGAATGGCAAGCATCCTGCTAAAGATGATGGAGCTGTCAAGCGACAGGTTTGCTTCCACTGGAGCGACAACGTTTGTCTCTGGAGCACAGAGATCCGTGTGCGTAACTGTGGGGGATTCTACGTCTATTGGTTGCCGAAGACCCCTTACTGTTGGCTTCGTTATTGTGGACACAAAAAGCGACAGTACGTACTGAAAGTTATGTCTCTTATCCTTCGGTGAACATTGCCATTTCTTCTTGGTGTAATATGATCTCTGCCTAAAATCAAAGTTGGTGAGAGGCGCTGTGGCTTTATAATGATTAGTGCACTCGCCTCCAGATCGAGTTATTCGGGTTTGAGCCCCGGGTGGGGACATTGCGTTTTGTTCTTGGGCAAGATACGTTATTCTCTCAGTGCCTCTCTCCAGCCAGGTGTACAAATGGGTACCGGCGAACCTAATGCTGGGAGTAAAATCCTGCGATGGATTAGCAGGGCATCCAGCAGGGCATCCAGCAGGGCATCCAGCAGGGGGAGTATAATGCTGCTATTCACGTCATACTATAGAAACCTGGATAAGCTCCATCAGTTGATCAGGTAGCAGCCCTCGCAAGGTCTGAAATGAATTATTTGGTACTCTTTAATAAAACAGTAGAACAAATGACAGAAACAATTCCCCTACCCCCAAAAAACCAACTGCTGCT
>JAHPZR010022530.1:0-20830 GCA_019787425.1 Platygyra sinensis | reverse complement strand
GGAAAATATTGCGTTTATTTTCTCTCATGTTGTTTGTGGTCTTCATTATAATTTTCTTTTGTCTCGAATCACCATGCTATTGTACATTTCTGTATCTTATGAATTCACGAACGGGAGATTACTTTCCGGCGACTCTCCCGAGGCATACTAAAATATCCCGAGCTAACACTACAATAACAATAAATGTTATTGTGGAGGGAGCTCGGGATATTTTAGCATGCTTCGGAAATTTACCGGAAAGCAATCGCACGTGTTTTGAATTCATGATAGACAGAAATGTACAATAGCATGGTGATTCGAGACAAAAGAAAATTATAATGAATACAACAAACAACATGAGAGAAAATAAACACAATATTTTCCTGAGTTGACGCTGAAATTAGGTTAGTCCTCTTCATTCCTAATGGAACATAGGGCGTCAACTAGAGCACGCCACCTCACCCTGTTTTTTGCAGTGCCCTTTGTCTCATTCCATGTGAGATTTTTCCTCTCCAGTTCTGCCATTCTCGTACGTCTCCAGGTGTGCTGGGGTCTTCCTCTCTTTCGCTTCCCCTGTGGGTTCCACTCAAGTGCCCTCTTGGCTACATGTCCATCTGGTCTCCTCAATGTGTGGCCAATCCATCCCCAAGCTCTTTGTCTTATCTCTTGCTCTATCGGTCGCTGCCCTGTTTGCCTCCAAAGCTCCTTGTTGCTGATTTTTTTAGGCCACCAAATCCGCAAGATGTTCCTCAGGCTCTTATTGATGAACACTTGCAACTTCTGCTCCAGTCTCTTAGTCAACCTCCAAGTTTCAGAACCATACAAGAGCACTGCCTTCACATTTGACCCAAAGATTTTCAGCTTGGTCTTGGTTGTTAGTGCTGTGGATCGCCATATTGGTCTCAACATTGCAAATGCCTGTCTTGCCTTTCCAATTCGTGCCTGAATGTCCTCATCAGTGCCTCCCTTTTTGCTCACAATGCTCCCAAGGTATGTGAACTCATCCACTTCCTCGATCGGCCCCCTACAACCGACACACCATCATCACGTTTGGTACCAATACGCATCAACTTTGTCTTGGTGGCATTGATCTTCAAGCCTACCTTCGCACTTTGTACCTCCAAGGCCTGTGTCTTATCCCTCATATCCTGTATTCTGTGCGACAGTAGGGCCAGATCATCGGCAAAGTCAAGGTCTTCTAAGGATGTCGTAAAGGTCCACTGAATACCTCTCTTCCTGTCAAAGGCTGTCCTCGTCACCCAATCCAGGGCAACCAGAAACAGCAGTGGAGATAGCAGGCAGCCTTGTCTTACCCCAGTCCTCATATTCAGTGGTAGGGTTCTCTGTCCATTGTGTACCACCTGTGCGGAAAAACCTTCATAGAGAGCTCTGATGATAGTGACCACCTTTGCAGGCAACCCGTAGTGCCGCAACAACCTCCACAAAACCTCTCTGCTGATACTATCGAAGGCCTTTTCGAAATCTATAAAGTTGACATACAAGGAGGACTGCCACTCGATGCTCTGCTCCACGATAATCCGCAGTGTTGCTATTTGATCTGTACAGCTTCGGCCAGCTCGGAAGCCAGCCTGTTCCTCTCTCAATTTTTCATCCAGCGCGATCTTGATGCGCTCCAGGATCACTCTGCAAAACACCTTACTTGCCATGTTCAGCAACATGATGCCACGCCAGTTTTTACAGTAGCTCAGATCACCTTTCTTGGGCAGCTTGATTAGGAGACCCTTCTTCCACTCTTCTGGTATCTTTTCCTCAGTCCATACCCTGTTGCAGAAGTTCAAAAGAACCTCCTCTGACGTTTCCCCGCCTGCCTTAATTGCCTCTGGTGGAACATTATCACATCCTGCAGCCTTCCCGTTTTTTAACTTCTTTATAGCATTCTTGATTTCAATACGTGTGATGCGACATGTCCTGATGTTAAGCTCGTCATTTGGCTCCACTTCTGGCGGGTTGAGCGGCTCTTCATGGTTAAGCACTGTTTGAAAGTGATCCCTCCACCGCTGCATCTCCTCTTCTGTTGACCTGAGCAACAAGCCTGCCTCATTTCTCACTGGCTTACATGTATTTTGGAACCTTCCGCTTAGCTTTCTGGTGATCTCATACAAAGTCCTTGCATCACCTCTCTTGCCAGCCTCCTCAGCTTTCTCAGCTTCTGATTCCACATATATCCTCTTGTCTCTCCTACACCTCCTCTTCACCTCCCTATTCAGCTCTTGGTACCTTTTGTTTGCATCTCTCTTCTGCTTTCTCGTTCTTGCCATGTTCATGGTGTTTTTTGCCACCTTTCGCTGCTCGATTACCTCCCAAGTCTCCTTGCTGATCCACTCCTTCCTATTTGCCTTTGCCCTACCCAGAACCTGCTCGCAGGTCTCCACGTAACCTTGTTCGATCAGCCTCCATTCATCATCCACTGAGAGCTCCTCCTCCTCCATCAGCTGCTGCAGACCCTCAAATCTGTTGTGCAGTGCTAGCTTGAATACACTCCTAACCTCCAAGTCTTTTAACTTGCTGACCTCGAAACGCACTCGGCCACATTTTCCTTTTCTCACTTTGGCAATCTTTAGCCTGACCTTTGCCATCAACAGATGGTGGTCTGACCCAGCGTCTGCCCCACGCAACACACGAACATCCTGCAGTGAGCTTCTCCATCTCCTGCTGAATGCCAGGTGGTCAATCTGATTCGTAATAACACCATCAGGAGACCTCCAGGTCCGCTTGTGACACTCCTTATGGGGGAACAGGGTTCCACCGATTACCAGTTCATTTGCCTGACAGAAATCCACCCACCTCTCGCCATTTTCATTCATCTCAGCTCTTGCTCCATGCACACCCATCACCTCCTCTCTACCTGTATTGTCCATCCCCACCTTAGCATTCATATCTCCCATGACGATTTTCACATCTCTGCATGGCACCTGCTGCAAAACCATCTGTAACTGGTCGTAGAAATCGTCCTTCACCCATAGGCGTACGAGCCGGGGGGGCGGGGGGGGGGGGGGCTGCAGCCCCCCCAGTCGCAGAAAATTTTGAGATTTTTCGGGCAAAACGCCGATGATTCGGGCAAAAGTACTCGGGAGAAAGCATTCTAAAAGGTAGTCAAGGCCTGGCTTGTAGGTTACTTTCACTGGCGTTTGTCTTGTCAAATCGGAGTTAAGGTCAAATGATCTAAGGATCCACAATTGCAGGTATTCCTTTTTTTTTTTTTTTTTTTAAAAAAACAACAAACAAATAAACTTTATTAATAATTAACACTTAAAACTGAGAACATGCACAACTCGCATATAGCGTAAGCTAGTCGAGGCGAGTTGTGCAGGAA
Source organism: Platygyra sinensis (assembly GCA_019787425.1). Classification (NCBI taxonomy): domain Eukaryota; kingdom Metazoa; phylum Cnidaria; class Anthozoa; order Scleractinia; family Merulinidae; genus Platygyra; species Platygyra sinensis. Next base: position 17,517 of record JAHPZR010022530.1, on the reverse strand, counting down.
GAAAAAAAAGAAAAAGAAAAATAAACCAATTTGTAAGCTTCAAATAAAAGACTATAAATCATGACAGGAATGAACTGTAATGAACTTTTGGAAAAGCCATATGCCAATTAAATGTGTAACGTGGGAATCCATGATGTTATTTCCATTAGTGACAAAAGGATGAAAGCAAAGGACGACCAACATGGGCTCCTGCCAAGACTTTTGTGGTGGCTCTGAAAAGAGCCCTTTTGAATGGCTCTGCAAAGTGCCGCTTTAAAATTTTCCTGAACTTCTCGCAAGAGGAACAATTAACTGTTTCTTTTATAAGTTTCTGATTTTACCAGGCCGTCGAATGAAGTCATAGGCTAGGAGTATGCAATGTTTCAAAATAACTACAGTGGAATCCTGATTTCTCAAACCCTCATTTTTTCGATCCTTCCGATAACTCAAACCAAAAGTCGTTTCCCTCTCCTCAGTCAAACACCGTAATTTCACGAACTGTCCGGCCGATTTTTAAAAGCAATTTTCATCTGTTCCTTTGGAGGTTCCAAAAAATCGGAATTCGGCTGTGTTTCCGGAATGATAACAGTTTCATTAGACGTGAGAATTGGGAACGTTTTTGTTTTTACAGTGATTTGAGTACGTATATACAACTGACGCTTTCGGGCATTTTGTAATTTTTTTCGGGCAATAAGGTCACCGCCCCCCCAAGTCCGAGGGTGCCCGTACGCCTATGCCTTCACCTCCTCTGTTGCCTCATTTGTTGGGGCATACCATTGCAAGCTGGTGACCTGTTGCCACCTCGAGTTGAACCTGGCTCTGATTATCCTCTCGTAATTCAAAACACGTGCGATTGCTTTCCGGTAAATTTCCGAAGCATGCTAAAATATCCCGAGCTCCCTCCACAATAACATTTATTGTTATTGTAGTGTTAGCTCGGGATATTTTAGTATGCCTCGGGAGAGTCGCCGGAAAGTAATCGCGCGTTCGTGAATTCATAAGATACAGAAATGTACAATAGCATGGTGATTCGAGACAAAAGAAAATTATAATGAAGACAACAAACAACATGAGAGAAAATAAACGCAATATTTTCCTGAGTTGACGCTGAAAATTAGCAGCCTTAGAGTGTTTCAATTTATTTGAAACTCCGGTATTACGTTAAATATGGATTAATCTTATTTAGGGTCAAGTATAAAAAAAAATTCATCGAGTGGTTTTTAATTCCCACCCAATTTAAGAATTTTAGGGGCAATTTTTGATAGAATGCAAATTAACGGCCTACACCAGTTGATATTCACGCCAATGTTTCTTTAAATCAAACGGAGCGATTTCTCTGAGATTTTCACTCGAGGTAATTATATGTTAGAAGATTCATTTAAGACCAGAATGTCATTTAGTGAAGTCTTGTAGACATAGTTTGCAATAACATTTAAAACAGCTTTGCTTTTGTTGCATTTTGACACCTTAAAAATTCACTCGCAATTTTCTCGAAAACGCTCTTATAGATTTTTTTACAATTTTGCCATCGTTGAGGCAGCTATGTTAAGTCCGAGATCCGGTAAAATGGGGCATGGCGTCATTTCGTTACTATGGTAACTCAGATCTTGGTGAAATGTACCCCATTTGAAACTTTCATCTTTCTCTAGCACACTACTAACGTTTGATTTTCTGTTGGATTGATAATGGTGGTGCTCTAGTCGCTCAGAGTTGAACGGTATCGTGACTCAAAAATCCGATCGAGCCACCTTAAGACATTATTCTCTTCATCATAAAATGAAGACTTCTTCGATCAAATCAGCCATTTTTTTTTAAAGCAGTGCAAATAAGTACAGCATTAATACATGTAATACAAATTGGTCGCTATTTATCTTTCAGCAGATTGCTAGACTGATGCCAAGATGTGGTTTCCTCTTCTCTTGGTTTTTCTCGACATCTTTCTTGTCCAAGGTAAAAGAGGTTTCTCAACATTTACCATTTTCGCCTATCAATGATCACTCGATTCTTTCACTGTGGTTATTCGAAGAGGGTAGGAAAGGGTTGACACGTACCCTGAGGATGGCAAGTTTGTGACCGGTCAAAACCAACCAAAAGGCGTACGTGTTTCGTGCAGTTATGAAAAAAGTATCGCTAACTTCATCTTAACGTATATGTGACGCGTGAGGTTCTTTAGAAGTCGTGAACCGGAAGACTTCCCCCTCCCCCCCCCACCCCGACCCCTTCGCTACGCTCTGCGAATCGATCGATAGTTCCCATTCCTTCAGTTCAATCCATCCAATCCTAACTTTCCAAAGGCCTGGTTACAACGCACAAAATGGTGGCAGGTCACTTCACAGGCGGCCTAGACGTTGTTTGTGATTTACATACGCGACAGTATTGCGTTACGTTTTGACCCATTTAAGAGAATGTATGAAAACGGTTCGAAAATCGCTCTAAATTCAACTTGTAGTAAAGGATTTAAATAAAAGAAGCTTACCTTAGTCTACGCTTGTGTTATCTTGAAGTCTTTGTGGCAGCTGAGCCGTTCTTAAGTCGTTCTAAAGCCATTTTGACGATTTAAACTTTTCACTTAAGAACGGCTCAGCTGCCACAAAGACTTCAAGATAACACAAGCGTAGACTAAGGTAAGCTTCTTTTATTTAAATTCTTTACTACAAGTTGAATTTAGAGCGATTTTCGAACCGTTTTCATACATTCTCTTAAATGGGTCAAAACGTAACGCAAAACTGTCGCGTATGTAAATCACAAACAACGTCTGGGCCGCCAGTGGTCACTTCAGTTGCTTTTCTCATATACATGTAATAATCATACATCACATGTATATATATCGTCAGTGCAAGGCTTGTCGTTGTTAATCAGAAGAGAATCTCAAAAGTTCAGCAAGCGTTCGGCGATATTTGGGACACCGAACCAGAGAAGGAAAGAATCATTTGATACTTAAACTTTACGGTTCCAGAGTGGAGCAGGTGATACTGTGGTAATCAGCTAACAAATCATGTAGCTTCAGAGATAACTTTCCCGCTCGCATTGAATTGTGTCTCCGAAGAAGGGAAAAGAATTCAGGCCATCTAGGTGCATTTTCCTTCATTTTCATTCGGTTTCTTGTCATGATAGCACAAAGGGCTTATCCAGAAGACGGTTTCTGTGCTTTGTATGCGCAGTCACTTTGAAGAGACACTATTGTCGGAGCCTTTAAACGGACAATCAGGAAAGGGTGACGAGTGGTGAAGCATATTAAACATTTAACGAATTTTACCTTTTAAAAATATGTTTAGGTATATATTTCTTGCCTTTGATATTTCGAAGGAGGGAGGGAGGGTTTGCTTTTTCTTAATTAAGGGTGTACCCGTACCCGTACCCCCTCCCCTTTTCTTGGTTGCTAATTTGGCTTTTTTTTTAGCTCGAAATGCTCTGCCTCATACAAAGTGTGAACGTACATGGGAAAAAGTAGGATGCTTCAGAGAAAACATAAGGAGAAATAGGCGAACTGTTCCAGTGCTCTTAATAAGTGACAGAGATCCAAGAAGTAGAGCCTTTGATGGACACAGGATTGATTGGCATGCATGGGAGGAGTCAACGCTCAGGTACGTTTGCTTGCTTTCGATAACATATAATTTTTTTCAGATTAAGGGGTGGTGAATGGTTAATGCAAGACTTTGCAAGATGGTGAGACTAAAGATTTTCTTTGCGAGCCCAAGACAAGATGATTTTTGAGTGCAAGTGCGAGGCATTCAGACTCTTAAAATGCGAGCCCCAGATTTGGTTGAGAGCCATAAGAATGAGCTACAAATTGGAGAAGTCTTACCAAGTCCTGAGTCTTTTGTTGTAAATACTTGGCAATGTACCAATACACAGTTCTATAGCAGGGACTGCAGAGGGGGGTGGGGCTGGCGGGGCTTTAGCCCCCCCCCCCCCCCCTTTTTTGGGTGATTAAATTATTTCTCGCATACAGATAACCTATTCACAGCATTACAAAAGACAAAGATGTCCGCTGTTAGTAGACAACAAGTTGCCAATCTTACAAAACAGGTCCTGCTGAAGATGCAGAATAATGAGTGCTTTAAATCATTCTATGGCACAGTTGTAACCACGAGTAAAAAGCATCCTTTGGACATCTTGGAACCAGCCTTACCTACAGTTGTGGGCAAAAAAACGAGCACCTAGAAGGTTTGAAATTGGAACAGGGCCCCCATCGTATCTAACAACACCACAAGAACATTACAGACGCAATTATACTTTGAGGTGATTGACCTAATGGTCAACGCAGTTGATAACCGTTTTAACCAAGCAAGTTTCAACATGTATGCAAAGATGGAGTCTCTTTTAGTTAAGTGCCTTAATTGCCAGGATTATTCGACGGAGTTGCATTTTCTTGGAACAGATGAAGGAGAGGATGTTGATGTTAGAACATTGAATGTTCGACTGGAAATCTTTAAGGTGTTGATGAAGGATGGAGAATTTACCTGTTTAGGTGACATTTTAGCCAGGATCAAGCAGCTTTTAATTATAAGCTTTCTGAAACCGAAAAGTGTATGATAAATGAAATCATGACCATATGTAAACTTCTTCTTGTAAATCCAGCAACCAGCGCAGCAGGCAAGAGATCCTTTTCTTCTTCTCTGAGACTAAAAACATGGCCACGCTCGACGATGACACAAACAAGATTTAGCAATCTGACAATACTTAATACCCACAAACACAGAACAGACAAACTTAGTCATATAGATGTTGCCAATAGTTTGCAGCTCTCAATGAAAATCGAAAAAGCAACTTTGGCACCTTCAAAGAATCCGACTTAAAAATGTCCGGGTGACACTCATCCATTGCGTCTGTTGGGTTTAGCTTCAAAGTTAGTTTATTCATTTAAATTTTGTCAAACGTGAAGGCCAGTTTGTTGCTTGATGTTTTATAAGAATTGTAAATTAACTTTACTTTTGGCATTTTTAGATCCATTTCTTGCCATTTCAGAAGACTTTAAATTCAAATTTTCCCGGGGGAGCATGCCCCCGGACCCCCCTAGTTGGCTCATGCTAACGCATTCAATACTCCCCCCCCTCCCCCACTTGAAAATCTGCTCCCTGGGCCCTGTACAGGGGATAAACAGATAAATTCTCAAACTCAGTGGGTTTCATCATGAGCTATCTTGTGTTGTGTGTGGTTTCTTCCTTTCCCCTTTTAGCCTTTTGACCAACTTAGAACTGTGAACAAATTGAAACTTGAAATTTGATTATGACACACTACATGTATGTTGTGATATCGTGGAACAAAATAAGTATTGTTTGGTGCCAAAATAGGTTTTGCAGCTTTTTGTGGAATTCAGACAATAATTTAGGAGAAGTTACATGATTAATATTTTATTATTTAGAAGTTAATAATTGATTACTATAGATGTATTACCGGTAGGTAAAGGCAGCAAAAGAAGTTTTATTGTGGGAATTTAAATGGAGTCTATGAAAACACTATGGGTACAATGTACAATACTGTACCTCTTTATTTTCCTGACCAGTTCAAGAGTCACTTTCGCATGATGAGGAGAGCTGTCATCACTCACGCCGTAATGGCCACATTTCACTAGCTCACATTTATTTTCACACTATTCACCAAAAGCTTGTTGAGGTCAATCCACTGCAATAAGGTTGAAGTAAGATACATGTAATTCAGTCAATTGTCAGATAAAGCACTGATATTATACTTAGAAGCTTAAGGGTCAGCCATGTTGAATTTGTTTCCCGGGCTCATAGAAACTAGGCCTTACCAGGAATGGTAGAATGGAATGGAATGGAATTTCCTGTTATTTCGATTTTCTGGAATTTTAGGCCGACCTCATGAGGTACACATAAAAGTTCAGAATGAAATTCCTTAAACTGTCTGTTGCATTCACTCCCCCACCCAGAATTTCAGAAATTTTTAGTCAAATGGTAAGCATCTGGGCATATCTTTGTACTTAAAGACAAGAGGGTTATTAAACAATTGAGTTAATCTCAAAATTGGGACCTTAAGGTTGTTAAATAAATGTTATTGAATAAATGGCATTGGCATTTAGAATTTCTATGTTTATTTAAAGTGCCCCTGTGATCAAAAAAATCACTTCCTTTTTTTCTTGAGATTCTGAAAGTGTGTCTGCTTAACACTTGACTGGCAAAATTCTGACCTTTCATTTTTATCCAAAGGCTGTTTACTTTGAGTGTAAGTTTTGGATTTCACGATCCGCCATTACTCACGTTCAAACCTGACCGATTTGACCTCAGAGGGTTGGATCCGGGAAAAGTGACGTCAAAGGTTCACCAGCTTAAAATTTCAGGGTGTGAACACAGCTTATTATGTATGCAAAGTGCGAGTTTAAAAGTGTGAAAGCCCAAAACTCCCGTGCTGCATATCAATTCTGCAGCATACACACGCATTGCATTCTTAAACTAGTGAGCCTTTGACGTCATTTTCTCCTCGATCCAGCTCTCTCAAGAACTTAAATTTATTAATGGCGGATCATTAAATAGGAAAGTTCCAGTTAAAATAAACAGGTGCCTTTTTAAATCAAGGATTAAAACTTGGGTCACTTAGTGTTTAGTTAACATAGTTTTGAAATCCAAAGAAAAAAAAAATATATTTTTTGTCACAGGGGCACTTTAAGGTATGCTTGGAAGACATTCATTGCAGAACACAGGCTGCTTGGACATTCATGATATCAGACTCAGATTTCTGAAAATTCAATCCCCCCTCCCTCAACATCAACACCTTCTAAGAGCAAGAAGAATAATGAAAAAAAATTACAAAGGCTTATTAACCTTAGCTGATTTCCATTCAAGTCCCCTATTCAAAACAAACTAATATTTAGAAATGTTTGTTTTTGAGGAAGTTCTGGAGGAGGGGTTTGAGAATATTGACAGTGTATGCCCTAAAAAAATCTCTCTTTCATAATTCATAATCTCTTCAGTCTTGCCTGCCGCTGTGCAAATGCCACTCGTGAAAGAGGCTGGAAAGTATTTGGATTGCAATTCTATGGGGAGTGCTGGAGTGGAGAGAATGCTGAAGCCACATTCAACAGATATGGAAGAGCCCGGGCATCAAGGTGTCTCCAAGAGCTGGTTGGTCCTTGTAATATCAGTAAAGAAATGGAATGTGTTGGAGCTTATCGCACTAACTATATCTACCGACTGAAGGACTGTAAGTGAATTTTAAATAATTTTGTTGTCAGTAATTCAGATTTGTGTGAGATTTCCCAAGATTTAAGGCGGTTTATTACAGTTTTGATGGATGTATTACACAGCCCAACATGTAACTCTTTTTAAAATGATCTAAGATGATTTTCCTTTCTCTACTATAAATTCTTTTACCATTCTATGTAAAACTTGAGCAATTAAACATCACAAATGGCCAACGACTGAGAACCTGAGAAGAGCCTGGGTACTAGCAGGTTAAACAACTGTTTTCTCAAAATCTTTCCATATGATTTCCCCTCAAAATTTCAGGAATAAGCAATTTGCTCTCACTGATTTTTTTTTGCGACAAAGAAAATGTAAAATAAAAAATAGCTCAAAATCCTTCTTTTACTTACAGATTTTTTTTTAAATCAACCGTGAAATTTCATCATGGGTTGTAGGATAGGTTTTTGAGCAATCCTTGATCATAAACTTGCTTTTACAACTTTGGACGAAAATTGAATTTTTAGAGTAACTGCAGAAATTCTCACGTGCTCATCGGCTAATTTTTATTGTCAATATGCGGTCAGACACATGAATTTGAAATTCATGCGACACGTCAGCGAGTGAGAGCAGGCAATTCGACAATTTGTTATCGTAAAAAACAAATTGATGTCATTTTTTAATGTGTCTGTTCTGTTATTGACAATGAATTTCGTCATAACATTGTCAAAGTAGTCTGCGGATCCACTCAGCTATCGCCTCGTGGATCCACAGTACTTTGACAATGTTATCACGAAATTCATGATCAATAACAGGACAGACGTATGAAAAACTGACGTCAATTTGTTAATTGCACGCTCATGTGACGCCATATATCACGTGCGAGAAATGATGAGTAAATTAGTCAGAGCTCTTTTACCAGTTGTTTGTCAAGCGATTTTGTCAATATTCTTTGGCCCTATGTTTGAGTGAAGTTTGAAACCATTGTGACATACAGTATACCAAAATTTATTTAATGCCTTTCAAGTGCTGAAGTGGCTTTCGTTCCTTCTTAAGGTTACCTGGGTCATATGTGCAGGCAATCATGTGGTGCACTACCGAAAAAACAGTAGTAAGCCACCTTGACTACAATTATAATGTTATATCATATCTAGAATCGTCGTTACAATCTATGTTTCTTAATTATCTTTCTTAAGCACTTTTATGTTAGATTACTGCTGCTGTTCCCATAAATAACTTTGGGTTTCCTTCAAGAACCTCAAATGCTGAACCAAGCTGCACTTAACTGTTCAGTAACTTTATCTCTGGTAGCCACACACTATTTTTTCATCCTCAGTGTGTGCCGTCAGCAACCCATGTAAGAATGGAGGGACGTGTTCCAATATCCCAGGAGGCTTCAAGTGCACATGTGACGTGAAATATACTGGAAGAAACTGCGAAACGGGTAGGTTATCCGAAGAAACTCGATTAATTGGGCAAGAGCTTATTTGAATGGAGCGTAATGAAAATTGTTCGTATTTTTATTTGAAGTGATTTTTGTGAAATGGATCAAGGCACTGATCTTTTAGCAGTTTTAACCTCTTCAAACAGACTAGGTTATCGATAAAAGTTGACTACAGATATCGGAAGACTATGCAGACAGAGTTTTTTTCACGGAAGTAAGAAGGCAATGACGTATGCTTCTAAATAAAACTCGGGGGACCAAACACTGCTAAAAGCACTTCTTTGGACTGTGTTTATATTGCAAAAAACAAGCTAGTGACCCTACACTTTTATACCTTGTCGATAGGCATAAGAAAAAGATACGAATTCGTGTCTGTCTCAGGTCTCTTACGAGATCAATGTCCTATCATCTCTTTCGTTTTTTCTAGATTCCATACCACTCGGCCGCTGCTAATTCTGTATATGGTTTTGTTTTGTGTTACCATTAAATTTAGACGTAAACGAGTGTACCCGATACAAGCCTTGTAAGAACGGAGGCACCTGTGTTAACACTGTTGGCGGCTATAACTGTCAGTGCCCTGATAACTACAAAGGAAAGAACTGCGATGAAGCTACTGTATGTGAAACCAAGAACCTTTTTAAACAAATCTCAGGGCGTATCATCCCGACCAGCGAACGTTAGGCGCAGCACACAATATTTCAGCTACCATTAGCGAATTTACTCAAACTGAATGCGCAAAACAGAACATGAAGAATGGAATTCGTCAAATATGAAGAGATTAAAACAAGACCCCATCAAAGAAAAAAAAAATTGAACATTCAATGACGTAGTCAGATGGCTTCCACCCTGAATGCCTAGGTGATGGCTACCTATTGCCTGTCTGCCTCCCTCCCTAGTTACCTACTCACCTACCAAGCAGCAGACGGACCTACCGACCAGCCGACCAACCGACCGACCGCCCAACCGGCCGAATGACCGACCGAACTTACCGACCCACCTACCTAATCTACCTACCTGGCTTTTATATTCAGTTTAACTATAAACTGTTTTTGTCGTCCTGAATTGCTCTCTTCGTGTTTTTCATTTATTGTTTAGACGTGGATGAGTGCAAAGTTCGTAATCCCTGCCAGAATGGAGCCAAGTGCATTAACTCTATTGGTGGTTTCAGCTGCCAGTGTCCTCCAGACTTCAAGGGAAAACTTTGTGACGAAGGTAACAGAATAAACGGCTTATGTGGGCGGGGTTCCTTCAGAGAAATAATCTACGTGATATCAAAACTAATTTGCATTTGTTGTAAGCGTATCAAAACAATGAGAAAATATCAGAGAGATTTTGCAAAGTGCTTGAAAATACCAAGTTACTAAGCCAAACATGAAGATATTAACTTTGAAAGTTGTATGCATATTGAAGCATGTTTGTTAATGGATGGATTCGTGAAGAAAATACATTTTCTATTGTTGTGGAATTTTGCTTTTGCCTATTCTTAAAGTGTCTATACCGCCAAAAAGTTATTTTAGGTTTTCATCATCTCTATAACATCTAAAAATGTCTTCAAACCCAAAGAAGTGAATTCCGATGCTTTTTGGCATAAAATCAAGCTTTAAATTTCCCGCCTTGGCCACGCCCAATGAAGATGACCGCGTAATGTTAGATTGGTGACGAATGACGTCACTTCAGGAATATCTCGAAGCTTTATGCTTTTATTTTGCTTGCTTGAACACCGCATTGCTTCGCAAACTTCAATTTGTTTGTTTTTTTGGCGAGGAAAACTCCTCACCGCTACTAAAACAACAATTACCTAAACTAGAAGAATCGCGTGATTCCTGACTTGACGTCACGACCCATTCAGAAACCCAGACTCTATTCTGCACTGACTCACGGTCAACTTCATTGGGCGTGGCTAAAGCGGGAACTTTAAGGCGATATCTTGGGGCGTTAAAATCTCAGAATCCAATTTTTTTTCTTAGAATACCTTTTTACACAGTATAGAGCTACCATAACTATAAAAACCCGGTTGGCGATATAGACACTTTAATTCAGGCCTATTCTTGTATTTACAGAAAAGAGTGGACAGTATGAATGGAACTATTTATACTTGTCTTTGAACCCTTCAAAATATGTTTTCATTAAAGATAGTCCTAGTTAACTGAATTCTTCGTGGTCTCACAAAAAAAAAATGCCAATATCATTTTTTTCTTGCTCTTATTATTTCATTTCATTTTGGTTTAAACAGCACCAGCTGAGTGTTCCAGCTACTCCAGACTGAGCGAGGCCAATCGTGCCTCAGGTAGGCAAAGAGGGAATGTCCTCAGATGTGACCGATACGATCTTGCCGATGGGTGGTACCGCTTCACAGATGCTGCTGGCACCAGAATGCCTACTTCACCAGTGGCGAAACATCATTGTGGCACTCATGCACCAGGCTGGATGAATGGCCAGCATCCTACTATAGATGATGGAGCTGTCGAGCGACAGGTTTGCTTCCACTGGAGCGACGACGTTTGTCTCTGGAGCACAGAGATCCGTGTGCGTAACTGTGGAGGATTCTACGTCTATTGGTTGCCAAGGACCCCTTACTGTTGGCTTCGTTATTGTGGACACGCAAGGGAAAGTACGTATTCAAAGTTTTATCTCTTATACTTCGGTGAACATTGCCATTTCTTCTTGGTGTAATATGATCTCTGCCTAAAAAGCGAAGTTGGTGGGAGGCGCTGTGGCTTCATGGTTAGTGCGCTTACCTCCCGATCGAGTGGTTCTGGTTTGAGCTCTGAACGGGGACATTGTGTTGTGTTCTTTAGCAAGATACGTTAGTCTTACAGTGCCTCTCTCCAGCCAGGTGTATAAATGGGCACCAGCGAATCTAATGCTGGGAGTAATCCTGCGATGGATTAGCATGGCACCCAGCAACGGAAGTATAATTCTGCTATTCAGCTAGCAGCTCACGCAAGGTCTGAAATGAACGGCTTGGTACTCTTTGATAAAACAGTAGAACAAATGACATAACAATGCCCCTACCCCCAAAACAACAACTGTTGCTACACTATGACGCAAAATACAGGTGCAAGCCCAGCCCTTCTTACCTCTGAGACATCTCATGCACTAGACTACGAGTAGTCCCTCTTTCGCTTAGTCCGTCGAGCGAGACGCGAAGGAAACCCGCGAGAAAAAAAAAATAGGCCGCGCGAGATCCTGAGGGCGAGAAGCACGCGCCCCAGGATCTCGCGCGGCCATTTTTTGTGTCACGCACGGCGGACTAAGCGCGTCACGCATGACGGACTAAGCGAAAGAGGGACTGCTCGTAGTCTACTCATGCACCAAACAATTTTTTTTTTTTAATTCAAATAAAGAAGAACAAGGAAGACACTTGTTTTTTCTTTTAATAGCTAAGAAAGAAGAAGAAAGAAATTTTACCATGCCGACACCGGCATTCGATCCCGGGAACCACGACTCAGGAACCACTTACTGACTTACTACACCATCGAAGTGCAAGCTGCCGATTTTCGTTTTTTTTTTTTTTAAATTAATTTTAAAAACTACTGTACAAGTCTAAGTTTATGTAATGCAGTGTCACCTAAACCACCAATTAAAGCTAACCTCAAGCAAACCGGGGTGGAACTAACCGCAACCAAACCGGAGACGTTTTGTCTCACCATATACTGAGTGTGCTTACGTGGTCTCAATCGATCCCTGTTACCTTATATAAAAGGTCTCGAAATGTAACAGAAGGAAGAAGTCCCTACTCGTCTTACCCTTCCAGTTATTACCTTGAATCTCTGTTGTAAGCGAATTGCCTTAGTTTCTTAAACTTTGGTGAAAAAATTATTTGTTAAAAAGTGTGTTCACATGCTTTTGCGCGCTTTTGTCTACATACGCGAGGAGAATTTATACCTCGCATTATCTTTAATTTGGACTATTTTGGACTGTTTTGATGTTTGTTAATTCTCTTTAACTGGAGAGAATCGTGAAGAGAATACATTTTTTATAGCGGTGAAATTTTACATTTGCGCTTTGTTGCTTGTGTTAGCTGTGATATGCGCATGGAGAGTTATAATTACTCCTTAAAATCATTCTTACTACGAACCTGTCAGAGCAAGAGTACACATAATATGTGTGTAACTATTTAACCGTATATCTAAACCTTTTGTAATCTTTTATCAGCAATGATAATGCTTAGTTAAAATTTTGTTCGTGCTCACACAGCAGTAAAATTGTAATGCCATCCTTTAAAGTCTAAACTTTTTTTCTGCTCTCATTGTTTCTTTTTATTTTGGTTTAAACAGCACCAGCTGAGTGTTCCAGCTACTCCAAACTTAGCGAAGCCGATCGTGCCTCAAGTAAGCACAGAGGAGATGTCCTCAAATGTGACCGATACGATCTTGCCGATGGGTGGTACCGCTTCACAGATGCTGCTGGTACTACAATGCCTACTTCACCAGTGGCGATACATCATTGTGGCACTCATGCGCCGGGCTGGATGAATGGCCAGCATCCGACTAAAGATGATGGAGCTGTCAAGCGAAAGGTTTGCTTCCACTGGAGCGACAGCGTTTGTCTCTGGAGCACAGAGATCCGTGTGCGTAACTGTGGGGGATTCTACGTCTATTGGTTGCCGAAGACCCCTTACTGTTGGCTTCGTTATTGTGGGCACAAAAGCGACAGTACGTATTGAAAGTTATGTCTCTTATCCTTCGGTGAACATTGCCATTTCTTCTTGGTGTAATATGATCTCTGCCTAAAAAGTAAAGTCGTGGGAGGCGCTGTGGCCTCATGGTTAGTGCGCTCGTCTCCGGATCGAGTGGTTCGGGTTCGAGCCCAGGACGGGGAGGACGGGGGGGAGGGGAAAGAATATTACTGCTTTTCACGTCATACTTTAGAAACCTGAATAAGCTCTGGCCTGATGCGTCACTTGGCTCGTTTGCAGATGTTACCTTTTACCTTAAAGTACATCAGTTGATCAGGTAGCAGCTCTCACAAGGTCTGAAATGAATGGCTTGGTACTCTTTAATAAAACAGTAGAACAAATGATAGAAACAATTCCCCTACCCCCCAAAAAACAACTGCTGCTACACTATGACGACAAATACAGGTGCAAGCCTATGAGTGTTGTTAAACTTCTGGTCCCAGATGCTGTGTAATGGTATATTTACTTCTATGTCGCATGTCGAGCTATGTTACTATTTCGTGATATTTTAATTGGCCTTTAAAACGTAACAAACTCAAACTTTTGTTTTTGAAACCCAGACACTGAATATACATGTATCAGTTCCATAAACAAGGCTTGCCAGAAATCTCTGTTGTGAGGGAATTGCCAAATTTTGTTAAACTTAGGTAAAATTATCCCCTAGTTAGAAAATTTATTTTGTTATAAAGATTGTGTACATGCCTTTGCAAGCTTTTGTCTACATACGCGAGAAGAATTTTTAATTCGCATTTTCTTATTTCAGTTTGGACTCTTTTGGACTGTTTTGATGTTTGTTAATTCTCTTTTTAATGGATAGAATCGTGAAAGGAATAACGTGATTTTCTATTGTTGGTTTTGATGTGACGTAATCATATTCCAAATTAAACATTATCTTTCCTTCTGAAGCTTTAGTTTCGTCAAATAAAAGACCTTTTAGGAAACTGACATTTCACAATGTTTTAGCTCGACAGGGTTCTTCTTATTGAAATAGAGCACTTATGAATTTCCAAGCTTTTGCGTTGCGTGACATGAAAATGGCGGCCCGAGAAGGCTGTAGCGGAGGTGAAAAGAAGAGTTATCGATTTAGTTTTTGCTAACTAAACAGTGCTTACGCTAAAAGAAGCATTTATTTCAATGTGTTGGATCTCTAGAGCAATAATTTTTCGTTTCAATAGCAAAACTAAGTGACAGATGTTTCTGTTACTTTAAGGACGCCATGTCTGTGTCCCTCCGAAGAACACAAACATGGCGGCCCCATACAAAGCTCTATAAATTTGGGTGACACACTTCTGCAAATAACGCGCGAAGGAAAAACAGCAGAGACCTGATTCTTGGTGAGGTTATTTATGTATCAATCATCTATCGTATCCCAGATTCTTGACTTTATTCACTGAATGGTTACGATTTTAAGTTTTGATCACATGACTGGTGAAAACCGAGAACAGCGGTGAAATTTTGCATTTGCTTCAAACAATATTTGCTTTGCTGCATATCGTAGCTGTGATATGCGCAGTGAGATTTATAATTACGTCATAAAATAATTCTTACTTCGGGCCTACCAGAACAAGAGTACACATAGTATGTATGAGATTATTTATCTCTGAGCCTTTTACAATCTTTTCTAAAAAACGATACTGCTTAGTTAAAATTTTGTTCGTGCTCACACAACAGTGAAATTGTAATGCCCATTCTTTAAAGTCTAAACATTTCTTTCTGCTCTCATAAGTCTTTTTCATTTTGGTTTTAACAGCACCGGCTGAGTGTTCCAGCTACTTCAAACTTAGCGAACTCGATCGTGCCTCAGGTAGGCACAGAGGAGATGTCCTCAAATGTGACCGTGACGATATTTCCGATGGGTGGTACCGCTTCACAGGTGCTGCTGGCACCAAAATGCCTACTTCACCAGTGGCGATACATCATTGTGGCACTCATGCGCCGGGATGGATGAATGGCAAGCATCCTGCTAAAGATGATGGAGCTGTCAAGCGACAGGTTTGCTTCCACTGGAGCGACAACGTTTGTCTCTGGAGCACAGAGATCCGTGTGCGTAACTGTGGGGGATTCTACGTCTATTGGTTGCCGAAGACCCCTTACTGTTGGCTTCGTTATTGTGGGCACAAAAGCGACAGTACGTACTGAAAGTTATGTCTCTTATCCTTCGGTGAACATTGCCATTTCTTCTTGGTGTAATATGATCTCTGCCTAAAATCAAAGTTGGTGAGAGGCGCTGTGGCTTTATAATGATTAGTGCACTCGCCTCCAGATCGAGTTATTCGGGTTTGAGCCCCGGGTGGGGACATTGCGTTTTGTTCTTGGGCAAGATACGTTATTCTCTCAGTGCCTCTCTCCAGCCAGGTGTACAAATGGGTACCGGCGAACCTAATGCTGGGAGTAAAATCCTGCGATGGATTAGCAGGGCATCCAGCATGGCATCCAGCAGGGGGAGTATAATGCTGCTATTCACGTCATACTATAGAAACCTGGATAAGCTCCATCAGTTGATCAGGTAGCAGCCCTCGCAAGGTCTGAAATGAATTATTTGGTACTCTTTAATAAAACAGTAGAACAAATGACAGAAACAATTCCCCTACCCCCCCAAAAACAACTGCTGCTACACTATGACGACAAATACAGGTGCAAGCCCATAAGTGTTGTTAAACTTCCGGTCCCAGATGCTGTGTAATGGTGTGTTTACTTCTATGTCGCATGTCGAGCTATGTTACTCTTTCGTGATATGTTAATTGGCCTCAGTTTAAAACGTAACAAACTCAAAATTGGCCTTTAAAATGTTTCAAATTCAAAATTTTGTTTTATAAACCCAGGCACTGAATTTACATGTACTAGTTCCATAAACGGGGCTTGAAATCTCTGTTGTAAGGGACTTGCCTAATTTTATTAAACTTTAGTAAAATTATCCCGTCACCTCAGTCACCTCACCTATCCTCTTCGCGCTCTGTTGCGCATAAGGCCGCTGACCCTCCAGGTTGGGGGTTGGGCGAAGGGCCAACAACCCTTCCCTGTAAAACAATTTATATTACGGAAACCGCAAAATTATCCCGTAGATAATTATATTTATTTTGTTGAAAAGTGTGTGCACATGCTTTTGCACGCTTTTGTCTACATACGCGAGGAGAATTTATAACACGCATTATGTTATTTCAATTTGGACTATTTTGGACTATTTTGATATTTGTTAATTCTCTTTAAATGGATAGAATCCTGAAAAGAATACATTTTCTATAGTGGTGAAATTTTACAATTGCTCAAACAATATTTGCTTTGTTGCATATGGTAGCTGTAATATGTCAAAAGAGAGTTGCAATTACTCCATAAAATCATCCTTGCTTCGGTTCTATTACAATAACGGTAGACATAGTTTGTATTGAACCATTTAAACTTTCACAATCGTTTCTCACCAACGATACAACTTAGTCAAAATTATGTTCGTGCTCACACAGTAGTTAAATTGTAATGCCCATCCTTTGAATCTAAACTTTTTCTTCTGCTCTCATTGTTTCTTTTCATTTTGGTTTAAACAGCACCAGCTGAGTGTTCCAGCTACTCCAAACTTAGCGAAGCCGATCGTGACTCAGGTAGGCACAGAGGAGATGTCCTCAAATGTGACCGAGACGATCTTGCCGATGGGTGGTACGCTTCACAGATGCTGCTGGCACTACAATGCCTACTTCACCAGTGGCGAAACATCACTGTGGAACCCATGCGCCGGGGTGGATGAATGGCCAGCATCCAACTAAAGGTGATGGAGCTGTCCAAGCGACAGGTTTGCTTTCACTGGAGCGACTACGTTTGTCTCTGGAGCACAGAGATCAGTGTCCGAAACTGTGGGGGATTCTACGTCTATTGGTTGCCGAAGACCCCTTACTGCTTTCTTCGTTATTGTGGACACCACGGCTATGGTACGTATTTAAAGTTATGTCTCTTATCCTTCTATTCACGTCATCCTATAGAAACAGGGATAAGCTCGAGCCTGCTGGACCACTTGGCTCGTATGCAGACGTTACTTTTTACCTTAAAGTACATCAGTTGATCAGGTAGCAGCTCTCACAAGGTCTGAAATGAATGGCTTGGTACTCTTTAATAAAAACAGTAGAACAAATGACAGAAACAATTCCCCTACCCCCCCCCCCCCAAAAAAAAAATAATAAATAAATAAACACAACTGCTGCTACACTATGACGACAAATACAGGTGCAAGCCCATGAGTGTTGTTACACTTCTGGTCCCAGAATGCTGTGTAATGGTGTGTTTACTTC
>JAHPZR010022529.1:27500-37674 GCA_019787425.1 Platygyra sinensis | reverse complement strand
TATCTAACATTGACTCTAGCCTCTCAAAAACGTTCTTTCCAGGCATTGAATTGTTTCAGACAACTGGTGTGAACTTTATCTCGTAAATGGGGTGTTAACCATTAGCTGAGTTGGATATTTCAGTACTTTTATGAGGACTAAAGGAAAACCCCCTGAATTTACCACACTATTTTTTTGTTCTTCAGTGCAGGGAAAACCACCTATTCTCGAAGTACTCGTAAAATGAACTGCTATATGGAATCAGTAATTGCGCGCTTCAGCGAAATGATTTTTTGCTATACAAGCGAATATATGTAAGATCATATATTTGAACTGTCGAGAGAGACATGAAGACATGACTGATCATCCCAGTTAACTTAAGCAGTTGTGAAATTTTAGCCTGAACTGTAATTTAACCTCATTAATGGAACGCCGGTGTATTGGTTTCTGCAATAACTTTTTTTTTTCTGGGGAATCAATTTTAATACTGAAAATTAACCTAATGATCGTTTCCTAATCCTTTATGTCCCGCGGGTCGCAAGAAATTTCGGTGCGAAGAGAGATTTTGTCCACTAACACCCTTTACATATTGGACATTTATGAGCGACCCACTGAATATATCAGCAAGAGAGCTTCTCAGCAGGCAAGGGGAGACTTGTTTTCTTAACCGTGAAATAACGAAAAAAATTCATGCTTGCCCAAGTGTAAATAAATCAACCGAGTGACATCGTCGTATTACAGTCCGCCGCTGTTTCTAAGCATTGCAAACCATTGTGGGTTGTATTATAACCTGAGCCTGCACGTAGGGGTACTAGGGATGCGCAGAAAGCTGTGTAGTACGTTTTTCCGCTCTGAAGAGTATATATGTCTCGGAACTATCGGCCTGATAGTTGCCCCTTGGAAATTTCATGTTCTTGAAACTAGCATATTTGCCCTGAAAGCTTCGCTTCTTGGGCAAATATTTCTTTAATAACATCAAATTTATACGAATAGTGATTTTACTCGCTTGTTCGTTTTCACAAAACCTTACAAATTTTCTTTTGAATGGTTTCGTACAAGGACTTATTTTAAAGGAACACTGTCACAGGAGTTTTGCTGTTTTCAGCTTTATTCGTTGCTGAAATCTTAACCTGGTACCTCTACTCGTTCCCAAAATGCTCAAATGGACTAAAAGAAACATATCAAACAAATGGTGGCTCAGAGAGCAAACCATAATGAATTTCTGGCAATATTTTCAAGGAATGCCTCTAGAATTTGAAAAAACTGGAAAGTTGTTTCAAATTTCAATCCATTTCCATCCATGTTTAATTTAACTCTCTCGTTCTAATTAACATGTTACTATTGTACACTCTTTTGTTACCTCTAGCTATGTTGTAAGATTCCCAATTTCATTTCACGTTGTTATTTATCTTTATTTAGCATAATATTATAAATTCAAATGTAACTTCAATTATTTTACTTTCAACTGAAGATGGTCGTTGCACGACCGAAACATGTCTTGCAAACTTCGTTTGAAATGTGTCGTCATTTTCATAAAAATTATCGTAAAATGCTTTGTATTACCATGACACGTTTTCCCATCTTGTTTAAGAATGAGTCCTTCTGAGCATGAACACTTTCTTCCGATTGGCGTAAGCAAGCAAAGCTGACTACATCCCCCATTGTTGTTACTACATTGGTTTGTGACTGAAAAAAAGAAGAAAAGTACAAAGTTAA
This sequence comes from Platygyra sinensis, assembly GCA_019787425.1. NCBI lineage: Eukaryota > Metazoa > Cnidaria > Anthozoa > Scleractinia > Merulinidae > Platygyra > Platygyra sinensis. Next base: position 35,979 of record JAHPZR010022529.1, on the reverse strand, counting down.
CTTCAAAGTTTAAAACTGCACCCTAAACGGGCGGAAAACTTGTTCGGTCCGCGGCGGTATTGAAAGGTTTTTGAGGACATTGTGTCGCGTACTTATCAACTCGTGGCTAAGAATGATTTCAAAAGTTTTGCCGCTCACTTTCTGAATGACTTGCACGGAAAGCTCCAGGATGACAAGCATTGTTTCAAAGATGTGCTAACAATCTTTAGTTAAGTAATATTACATTGAAAATCTAACCTCACTTTAATCATGTCCGGTTTAGGATCCTCTCGTACTTTTATTCCCATTAAGTTGTTTATGCTTGTCAAACAGGATCAAAATGTTGAAAAGATAAATATATATATATATATTTATAATATAGATAGGACCCTGTGTGCGCTCTGATTGGTCAAAAACCCATGCTTTATCCGAGTATAAAACATAGAAAAAGCGTGTTTTATTGTTTTGTGTGCCTAAAAGCTATATCACAAAGCAAATGAAGAAGCTTAAGCCGTGTATTACACTGTGATAAAACACTCCAGCCATTTGAGAACACTCGAGAAATGTAGAAACACTCGCTCGCGGCTCGTGTTTTCTTCATTTCCCTCGTGTTCTCAAATGCCTGTCGTGTTTTATCACAGTGTAATACACGGCATAGGCTTCTTTATTTGTTAAATATATATATGTCGAGTTTCAACAGTTGAGTCGTTAAAATTGCCTGATGAGTGTGGTCCTTGTACCATACAATTCTGTAGTAATAAAACGATGATTTCTCGTGAAACCTGAACTTCTGTGGAGCTATAGTTATGTGGAGTTTCCATTACAATAGTGATATATGTCCAAATTGCAATATATACATACATATATATCCAAATTGTAATACATGTATCCAAATGGTAAGCTCACAGTTTACAGCTCACAGCTCAGATGGTAAGCACAAAGCTCACAGTTTTCCGAGAGCTAAGCTGTTCGAATCTCGGAACAGATAATGTCCGCGGACAAATATACGAGCATATTTTCGTGTCAAATTGAGGCTATTGTTTGGATATACATATCCAAATGCTGTTCCATTGCCAGTTTTACATATTCTTCTTCACACATTTGCGGACAGTTCAATGTATAGTTGTTTTTAGGCATATACATATAGCCGGATTTACTAAAGAATTGAAATCGCCAAAGGTGGTGGTTTAAAAATTAAAAGGAGCGTCAGTCCTTTTTCTGCCTCCACCCGTTTATTCATTCTTCAGTGTCGTCCTTTCTCCAATTTTTGCCCTTTTACATGGCTTGCAGGCGGTCTAAAAGGGGAGCGAAATCAAGCTGAAATCGTAATCTTTAGCACCGTTTTTATAAATCCAGACACATATATATTGTGGTAAGTACTACATTGTACAGCCCTGGCCAAACGGACCGCCAAGCGGACCCAAGTTCAACTAGAGTAGGGACTTGCGTTGGGTGGCCAAGCGGACTCGCAAGTTTCCTCGCAAGTACACGCAAGTCGCAAGAAAACATTTAAGGCAGACTACCCTCTTTTCATTGGCTAACAATACATCAAAGGACGTCATTCAACTTGCGTTGACTTGGGTAGGGTGGCCAAACGGTGAAAAACTTGCTTTGACTTGCGTTCAAATTTGATCTCGGCCAAAGTGAGCGTAAGTCATCGCAAGTCAACGCAAGTGCAGACAAAGCCAGGACAACGGAGTGGCAAGTAGACTCAAGTTTTCAACTTGCGTCTACTTGCGATTCCGTTTGACCAGGGCTTAATTGTTCAAGAATTGACTCGCCTTCATAACAAGCAAAATGGCGGCCCAGTGGACGATTGTTGTTTTGATTCTCTGGTAACAGTCACACAAGGAGCAAGAAGTTACTTGATTAGTGACCAAGTCGACAGTGCAGAATTGTTGTGTCGCAGACTTGACGAATAGAATTTTGATCCCGTTTCACAAGCATGGTCGTTTCTGTTGTCAAAATTAGACATTTTCTATAACTTCTTTTTGTAGAATCCGTGTTTACTGCTTCGCAAACTTAATAACCCATGTTCAATAAACCAAAAATTTTCAACTGGAACCGGATCTTTCTGCTCAGCGTTTATTATTGATCTTGTTTCCTTGTACCAAGTCTCTTATATGAAATGCAAGACAGAAATTTTAAAATATTTGCAATTTAGCTTAGGACGAAATCGAATTCTGATTTATCGAACATGGACTATTATGACATTCTACTTCATCATTGACGGTCATTGCTCATTGGTCGTTTCGGAGTCACGTGAGATAGCGCGCGAACATGGGTGATCAATTTGTGTGCGATCTTCGGGAGTTTAAGTTTATCTGGCGAGCTCAAAGATTACTGCCACGATGAAAACGACTTTTTAAGGAAAGAAATGGAATCGACTAACGCAGAGGAAAACACTGAAAAGGCTAAGAATTTGAAGGCAATAAACTGCCTTGCAGTTTATTGCCTTTATACACATATTTTTTTGGCTGATCAGATCTCTTGTAGATCCTACGTTGGCAGCGTTTATCGTATGCGGTCCCTTGCAGTTTATAGTCTCTCATTTAAGAATTTGAACGCGGAATCGCTTGCCGCTATGATCGTCAACATGAATTAGACCATGGCGACGATGGCGGGAAACATTTCTTGAATGGGAAATGCATTGAAGAGAATGCGTGCTGATACAGAATCATCTTCTAATGCTAAAGGAAAAAAAACACGACTGCTCGCTGAGGGGTCTGGGGATGAATCAGCCGACTCGGCAGATTGTAGCGCATTGCTTCAGGTCACTCATGCCCCACAGGAGCGGGCGCCGCCGAGAAATTTAAGCGAGATTGAGGACCCCTCGACAAGCTTCTTAGGCAACATAAGTCAGAACATGATGCCAAAGAAAAGACCCCTGAGGACGTAACTGCGAAACTGGCAGAATTTTTCAACGAGCGCTTCTCAGCTAAACTTGGGTACGAAAAGTACAATGAGAATCTTGACAAGTGTGGCCGCCCATCATCTGGAACAAGGTCACTGTACCATCAGTGAACCCTGAAATTTGACAAGCTTGCTCATCAGGCTAAACGGAGTTGGTCAACTGGCTGATTATGTCAGTAGACAATTGAAAATTAATAATTTTTTATCAAGAAATATTGTCTATGGATCAGAGCCTACATAATGAATTTCAATCTACACCTTTTCAAAAGGAACCTCCATTACAGTGTGTAAAGCAATATGAAATGGCTGTAATTAGCACTAAAGTTGAAAAATTTTTACACAAAGAGACACAGTGCATATAAGGTTGTGCAACATGATCAACCAAAGATTATTACGTCTATACAGATGTAGCGTCTTATGGGTGGGGAGTCGTGCTGGGCAGCACCACATCAAGGGGAGCTTGTAGATCAAGTGACGCTCTTCATCACATCAGTTACCTTGAGATGCTAGCTGTACACTTTGCCTTAAAAGCATTTCATGTATATTATGAAGGCAAACATGTTAGAGTTATGATTGACTACCTTACAGCATTCACAACACTTGAACACATGAGTACAAGTCACTCGCCATTTCTGTCATGAAAGCTTTAGTTATTCACTTTGTAAGGCATGATGAGTAATAAAAGCACGAGGCCGTGACAGCATGGCGTAGTGTCTGTCGTCTACATAACATGTTGTGAGAATAAGTAAAATTAACGCCCAAACGAAGGCCATTGAGCGCCCATAACGAGTCAGAATAATACAGCCTTAAAGAGATAGCGAAGAACGTGGACGGAGATTCTTTAGCTTTCAGCACTCCAAAGCTGGATTGGTAGAGCGGCGATTTACTGAGTGCGTGGAAAGCCTTCGCTGTGAGTTTAATTTGGTGATCCTCTCAAGCAAAAAGCGAAGAGTTAAAGTGCAGTTCCCTAATGTTAAGGGCTGGAGACAAAAGTCGTGGGAGCTAGGAAGAGAAGACGCGAAAAGAAGCAAGACGTATTACACAAAATACGAGACACACGTGAAACCCAAATCGAATAGAGTGTTTGGAAGGTACAAGTCCACCAGAAAGTTCAACAAGAGGGTGAGTCATTTGTGCAATTTCTCACTGATTTGAAGTTACTTGTTAAAGGACTGTGGTTGAGGTGACCCAGATGAAATGGTTCGTCACTGGATGCCATTCTACCAAAACCAGAGAAAAACACATTCAGGAAGGTTGAAAACTTGTTAGCGAGTAGAGTTCAACTATCGAGTTATCGATGCACACGGGAGTTTGCTAAGCACAAAAGGTAGGTAATTAGAGGTGGTGAAGTCTGCGTTCGAGGCCACTGATTTATCGGACCGACGCTAATTAAAATAGCCAGGGTTGGGATCCCAGACCACCACCCGAAGTGGAGTCCAACGCAGAATTAGTTAGGCAATCGCGCTTCCCACCATGTTTAAATGAGTACTGCAAAATAAATGCTGTGGGTTAATCATGCAATGGGCTAGCATCCTATGTATTTCAGGTAGTATCCATACTACCAACGGCGGCCTGATGGGCCGGTAGGCCATCGAACTCAAACGTTACCTCAACTCTTAGCAGTATTAATAATCAGGTTATAATTCATACCTGGAGAGACTGTTACACTGTTATCATAAGCATGAACCGACACTGGGTAGTATAAGTTCGACATGACGTTCTCTACATTGCCCCCTGTTTCTCGATCCACACGATAGATTCCATTCCAACCGCTATCAGTCCAGAATAGATGATTTCGGAACAGTGCCAGTCCCGTCGGATTTGTTAGAAAGGCTTCTTCATCGGATCGGATTATTTCTCTTCTTGTGCTGGTTGGAAACTCATACACTTCCAGTTTATCATGGTACCTGTCGACCCAGTAAAGCCAGTTCTTTGTAACATCCAAAGCAAGACTGCCAGGATAGGCGTCTCCGTAGCATCCTAACTGAATAGCTATTTTCCTGTTACCGCCATCCAGGTCCGCTCTTTCGATTTTCGGCTTTTGGCTCCAATAGTTCAAATGAGTCCAATACATGAATCTGCGTCAATGAAAATACTTGAAAATTATCGAAGAGAGAAAACCTCAAACCACATTTTAAAATGAGGGAGGAGCCTCTTTAGCTTGATATCAACAGAGTTTAAAGCCGCATAAAACAAGTAAACGCCTATCCCTAAAGGTTGTGATACATGTGTGGCTGTTAAGTATCAACCAAAAAAAACCGTTCACATTCTTCAGATCAAAGATCAGTTAAAGGGAATTAAAAAAACCTTCGATTTGATAACATTTTAAAGCGGAAACTAAATATGCGCCACTCGAAGTGGTCTATATATACAATAATCAATCAATCCATCCATCAATCAATCAATCAATTTATCAATCAATCATCAATCAATCAATCAATCAATCAATCAATCAATCAATCAATCAATCAATCAATCAAGCAAGCAAGCAAGCAAGCAATCAAGCAATCAAGCAAGCAAGCAATCAGAAATTCCCTTCTTTTATTTATTATATATAAATGTATACAAAGTAGTTATATGTTTTTCATACCCTCTGGTAACATCCAAAACAATATCACTCGGTATTGCAAATCATCTTTTATGAGAGTTCGTCTGTACAGTCCGTTTAAGGATGCAACTTCAATCACGTCTTCATAGCGCTCTGTCCAGTAAACGTTTTGACCGAACGGGTCTACGGCAAGTCCATTGGGGTACGAAATTCGAGTCGATACTATGGTTTCTTGAGAGGATCCGTCTAAAAATGCTCGGGATATCACGTCTTTCCCTACATCTGTCCAGTAGACTTTTCCGTCTATGAAATTGTAGTCCAGTGCTTGGAGACGTACATTATAACCTGTAAGGGGAATTTTCAGTGACGACGCAACTGTAGCATTGTCATGTAATGCCAGTTTCCAGAGATTGCTGTACTCCGCAAACAGGAGAAATCTTGGGTTTTCTGAAAGTTAATGAAACAGAAAATAGTCGCAAAGTGATCGAAGAAAACATTACAGTAAGAGTGCCGGAGTCTGAGTCTGAACCGGAGCCGGAGCGGGAGCCAGAGCCGGAGCCGGAGCCGGAGCCGGAGCCGGAGCCGGAGCCGGAGCCGGAGCCGGAGCCGGAGCCGGAGCCGGAGCCGGAGCCGTGAGCCACTCTTGGAGTTTTTAATTCAATGTTAAAGTGTTACTCAATAAATGCCGTATTTGGCTAAAGTAACAAAAGTTTTTGATTTTCTTCCATGAGTTAAACTCTGCGAAAGTAGCTTTTTTGTCTGTATCAAATTTAATTTCATCGAATCTATTTAAACGTCTGTTTATGCTTTCAGATATGAATGAAATTTTGAGTTCCCCTCGCAAAATTTCGTATCAAAATGTTGATTATGTAAAACTGACTATCATCAAAATACAAAGAGGGAAACGTTCAAGTGAGGCGAAGTTTAGGTAATTCTCAAGACGACATACCGAGAACATTAAACAAGCACCGCAAGGAAAGATTCGTAATTTATTTTCCTGTCCCCCAGGACTCTCAGTTGTCAGTTGTTTTGTCCCTTGGGAAACCAGGCTCTTATTTTTTTAAACAGCTTGTTTCGAGAAATTCAAAAGTTTGGGAATAAACCACATCCGCTTAGACCGGCGAAAGTCAGCATAATTTACTGCGCAGAAAAAATCACAACTCCCCTCAAACTAATGAAGATTTGAAGCAAAAGCACACTCACAACTCACTTGTACTCGACAATGTATTGTTTAATTTCTCCTCCAGTGTTTCAACGCGTCCTATTTCCCGTGTTCTCTCGATAAAACTATTCCACTATCACTCGTGTCTTCGATTGCAATGTTCACGAATCTCGTGATCCAATTGGCCAAGCTCTTAACTTATGAAATGTCACGTTGTCACGACACTCCGTTTACCACGCTTGATTAATTGATAGACCTAAAAAAAAGAGAGGAAACTCTCCATGACCTCACTTGCAATGCTACAGTGCATTGACACATGAAGACCGCGGACGTTTGCCATTATCGCAATGCAAAGATTATTGAAATTTCGGTCGGTTTCTTTCGACCGGAATTCGGGATTAGCTCTGGAGGTGGTCCAGTTATTTCGGCCAACCAAAATTTGCTGACTGTTGCATTTTTGTCAACCAGTTCATCATTGCCGTACTTCTTCTCAGTATGTAGGGAGTTCGGTCTTGGTAAGCCCGCTTTCACCGGATTTCATTTTCCTTGGGTGGTCAACCCGCACGTAATAAATATCACATTAGGGCATTATAACCATTTTTGGATTTCAGATAAGTGTGTGCCTTGAAGGGTCTTCATCCCTGACCGTATGTAAGGCCAAAACCAGAGAAATTGCACCCTATTGAAGGAAAGTCGCTCACCCGAAAACTAAGAATAGTGTGAGTGGGTCGGCTTTATTTTGTTTCTAAAACATTGGAAGTTAAACGAAAGTTCAGTTCAGATCAAGCCGGCATTTACGCACTGCAATTTTAGCTGATACAATAGAAGACGCGCAATTTTTCCATGGGTTTTCTTTGCACACTAAACCCTTGACCAATCGCAGCGCGCGCATTTATTTGGTTATTATATTTAAGCAACAGAGCACTTTTTCCGTGTTTACATAGCCTCATCTAAACACGAGGAGGGTTGGAGAACACGAGACAGTTATGCAAACCCGAGAAGTAGTCGAGGGTTTGCATCACTTTCGAGAATTCTCTCAGCCCCCGAGTCTTTAGATGAGGTTATGTAAACATAGAAAAAGTGCTCTATTGCTTTTATAAAATAATTCTCAAAAGTACGCGCGAATCTAAAACGTCACAACCGTGTTTACATATTCTCATCTAAACACGGCTATCGACCAATGAGAGCGCGCGTAGTAGCTCAGTTATTTTATAAAAACCTATATAGTCCATGCAATCAGGGCGCTTATACGTAGGGCGGTGAAACGAACGGGTCCGAGGAAAAAGGTGTGATGCAGTACACTGGGGTCTACTAAGACTTGCAGATTTCACTTACGTAATTACGCTCGAACTTATGATTTCTAAAGAAATTACACGAAACTCCTTCTATGTGAATCAGCAACTTTTTTGGTAAAACAGCATTAAAAGCAAGTGGCACACTCGAAAACCAACCCACGGTCTGGCCGGTACTGGCCAAATTTCGCGCTTTGAATGAGTACTTGAAGACCTACTCGCGTTGGTTTACGTGTAAGCTGTTGACTTATGAATAAAGTTTATGCGAGAAAGCTCTCTACTCTGATGTCGAGTTAATTTGTTTCTCAGAACATGCTTAATCATAACCAAATTCTGCTTTCGATAATTTATATTTTTTCTACCGGTTTGGCGAGTTTGCAGAAGTTTTAATTTTGAAAGGAAAATCTGACGTAGCTAATTTGCACAGTAGAGCGCGTGCACTCTCAAAGTCGGTGTCAAAACTTGACAAAATATTTTGTGCTGAGATGTTGCAACAGTTTTCGCCAGCGTTACAACGCTACTAACATCATGAGTGTTTCTTCAACATAGTGAAATTTTATACTGGGAAAATAAATTGGACAAGGA
>JAHPZR010022529.1:10000-22500 GCA_019787425.1 Platygyra sinensis | reverse complement strand
AGTAGCTGCCATACAATACAAACGAGGACTAACTCTAGAGGATCTGACAAGGGCTATCGATTTTTTTTGCTAACTCTGAAATGAGGTAACGAAAATGAAACATTTTTGGTCTGAAATACTTGTGTAGGGTACATTTTTCAGGGTTCGGGCTTTGGGAAGAACCTCTCCCCCCAAGTTGTTCTGTGCCCGTCAACAAGGCGCGACTATTTTCAATTAGTCTCTGCGGCTTCACTTACAACTCCAATCACATTTTGATTTATCAAGTGATTATTTTTATCTGACAATAAAGAGTGAAAACGAGTGGATTATAATGATAATGAATAGAATGGCAATATCACTCTTCCTTGACCAAAGACAAAAATGCTTCACGAGTCCGCGAGCGAAGCGAGTGGGACGCAGGAGAGCCTGTAGACATTTTTTTCAATGTACCGTTCCGCCCCTTGGTGATTAGCCTGTTACATATCTGTCAGGAGGTAATTAAACCTGTCAAAATTGATGGGTTTCCCCGCGCTGATGAATCGGCTTTTTATAACAATCTACCGTAATTGATGGTAAATAAAGTAGACAGGCCAAACACGACTCTTACGAGAAAAGGAGAAAACTAGAGCCGTTAGATTGTGCTAGGCGGCAAGTTTTAAGAGGTCTACAATCAGAACTAAGCCGAACAATGGCATATACAACACGCAACACAGTCGATAGACTTGCGCGTAATGAGTTAAATTTAAATCCTGCAGTACTAGAACAATCAAAGGAGACTGATAAACCTATACATCCAGCTCCAGGAACATAAGCTCGATCAGATAGCTGCAAGAAACATTAGAATTTCTCTAGACAAGCCTATAGCTTTCTCGAAGTAAAGCTACGACGGAAAACGTAGGATGGCAAATATGACACCCGTGATAAGAATCTACATACTGTACTTGCAAACAGTTCTAATCATAGCCGGGCCCGCGTCACAACATAGAATGCGAGTAAGCAACACGTTCGCGGTAAATGTCATATTTTGTCCCTTCAAAGCAAATACTTGGAGACTTCAAAAACAAATCTTGCAATAGAAATGAGCCAAAACAATACACTAACACATGGCAAATTATTGAGGTGTCAAACTCAACCGGCGGAAGCAACACGCAGATAACAGCGGAAATCATGCAAACCTATGACTTCTTAAAATTTGCCGCCTAGCACGATCTAACGGCTCTTGTTTTCTCCTTACAACACAATGCGAAATGCATTTCATGAACAAGAGTGAAGCGACAAAAAGGTCGAAAGACCGAAAAATAAACGGCAAATCTACAGATGGCACAAACCGTAGGAGTCGTGTTTGGCCTGTCTATTTTATTTATCATCATAGACACGGCAGCAATTGAAAAATTAGGCTCTTCCCGAAACCAGTCTATAGAATTCCGAAAACATCGCACTTCTACGCCACAGTTTCCAGGCACAGCTTCTGCTCACGTTTCAAACAAGAGATATGACGAAAATGTTGCGAAAGAATTGCTCGCGGCTACTTCAAATTCGTCGTCAGTGAACTGTGCATTGCACACGGAAGCCGTTGTTGACGGTCTCGGCAAGAATTATGCTAATTTACCAGCAGTTGTCAAGATCTGTCAATTATTTATCTCAGAGCTGTCAACAGTCATCGATTCAACCAATCAGATCTTGATACCAGGAGCTGGTATCATGGAACGGCGGCATCAATGGAATGTCTACAGGCTCCCCTGCGCACTCCCTCCTCACCAGACTGCTCTCGGCTCGTCCCGCTCACCCTAGACTACACTCGGCTATCTCGCCCTAAACCCAACCGAACCGGGATGCGCGCTGTTATCTGCTTGTTGCTTCGTTGAGTTTGACACCTCTATACTTTGCCATGCGTTAGTGTATTGTTTGCATGGGCTCATTTCTATTGCAAGATTTGCTTTTTAAAAGTCTCCGAGTATTTGCTTTTAAGGGACAAAATATGACATTTACTGTGAACGTGTTGCTTACTCGCATTCTATATTGTGACGCCGGACGTTAGTGTATTGTTTGGGCTCATATGATTATAGAACTGTTTGCAAGTACAGCAGGTAGATTCTTATCACAGGGAAATAAAATAGACAGGTTAAACACGACTCCTTTTGGTTCGTGCCATTTGTACACTAGATTTGCCGTTTATTTTTCGGTCGTTCGACCTTTTTGTCGCTTCACTCTTGTTTATGAAGAGCATTTCGTATTGTGTTATTGGGAGAAAGCTAGAGCCGTTAGATCGCGCTAAGGCAAATTTTAAGAGGTCATAGGTCTGCATGATTTCTGCGCGCTGTTATCTGCATGTTGCTTCGTTGCGTTTGACACCTCTATAATTTGCCATGCGTTAGTGTATTGTTTGGGCTCATTTCTATTGCAAGATTTGTTTTTAAGTCTCCCAGTATTTGCTTTTAAGGGACAAAATATGACATTTACTGTGACTGTGAACGTGTTGCTTACTCGCATTCCATATTGTAATATTGTGACGCCGGACCCGGCTATGATTAGAACTGTTTGCAAGTACAGTAGGTAGATTCTTATCACAGGTATTGTCCTCCTACTTTTCGTGGCTTTACTTCGAGCAAGCTATAGGCTTGTCTAGAGCAATTCTAATGTTTCTTGCAGCTATCAAATCGAGCTTATGTTCCTGGAGCTCGATAAATAGGTGTATTTCTCCTTTGACTGCTTTGATCGTTCTAGTACCACAGGCTCAGGATTGAAATTTAACTCATTACGCGCAAGTCTGTTGACTGTGTTGCGTGTTGTATTATGCCTGTAGACCAATTTCTTTATTTCTTTGGTTTTTATGTGAAAGCTTTCCTAGTTTTTTTACAGGTATTCTGCCTGGCTCACGACCGAATCGTCTTCGCACATGGTACTCAGGACTGTTAATATTACAGTGATAAACAAACATCACGTAACGAGACCTGAATTTATTATTTGGCATCTTTGTTGTCGTTTCCTAGAGTTTGAATACGACGCACCTTGCCTTTATCAGTAAATGTTTTTCTGTCGTCTGTAGCGACATTCTGTCCACATTTTCTGTTCACTGAAAACTCATTTGATTTCTGGTATGATTCTGGTAAGACCTTTGCTAAATCCGCTAAATCATTTGATTCTTTGGCTATTTTGAGTTCGCGGAACGACCCGTTTCGAAATATATGCTCATTACACACGTCATCTTCTTGAGTGGATCTACCGCGAACGGTGTGTGGGTCTGTATGTTTGAGCGTAGTAAAGATTACACTATTTGTTAAGATATTCAACGTATCCGCCATCGACTTTGACATCGTGGAAAGTGGAAAGAAGGTTGAGCCTTTATGAGGGGTCTGCGGTATTCCCCATTGCACGTGACTGAGTTTTGTGGAGAATGCAGGGTAAATTTATAGTCGGCCTCGCCCGCAAATGTGCGCGCGGAGAACCCAATCACGATCGAGAATTTTTTTTCGGATACGATTATACATTTTCTTGTAAATTTTGACATTTTCAAATGGCTGTATACTCTGTCAAAACTAGCCTGATTAACACCAAACTTGGGGATTTTGTAAAGCTTGGTCTGCACTTTAAAGACTATGTGGATCCAATCCATATTTACTGATAACCGTAGAAATTCACCCGCGCTCATTGGTTTAAATTTTATTGTCCCTATGCGGACAGACACATAAATTTGAAATTCATGCGACGCGTCAGCAAGCGGAAAGCGGGCAATTCGACAATTTGTTATCGTAAAAAACAAATTGATGTCAGTTTTTAATGCGTCTGTCCTGTTATTGACAATGAATTTCGTCATAACATGTCAAAGTAGTCTGCGGATCCACTCGGCTATCGCCTCGTGGATCCACAGCTACTTTGACAATGTTATGACGAAATTCATGATCAATAACAGGACAGACTCATAAAAAAAACTGACGTCAAATTGTTAATTTACAGACTTGTACAAGTCCTTCACGGTTTGAAATCAGGCAATTGGCCGAGAAAGTAGGCAATCTCGTGCCAAGTCCCCCACGTTCCAGTGCGTCTGCTGATTAGCTGACTCATGCCAACTGGGCTGAAGGGTTGCACGCAAGCTGAAAGTTGCTATGAAAGAGAGCAGTTCTGAGAAGGTAGGATCACGATTACAGTTGACGTAACCGTTAGTCTATGACGGAAAATATACCGAGATGTAATCGAAAGCTGGCGCAGGTCTAGGATAAATGGTGCCGGGAAAATGGTGTCCGAAGATTAATAGAGGGGTTCGGTGTCGTGCTTCCTAGGAAATGTTCGTGTTTCAACTCTATGAATTCCCCTTTCCTGGATTTCTGTGTTACTTGGAAAATCTGACCGAGTTCTGTTAAACAGCTGTGTAAAACGATGGAAAACGGAATGGATCTGCGCCTAAAGGTACAGTAATGCTCTTATCAATGTAAAGCCCCAGGGTCCGGAATGTGACATGGCCGCCATCTTGAAAGACCGAGAGAACCTGGAAATAAGTCATCCACGACACCAGCAGCTATTGATTTCTCTGCGTTTTAGCGGCAGCACTTTTCCATGGGTAGCGGGTGGTGGGTAATGGGTAGCGGGTGGCAGGTGGCGGGTGACGGGTGGCGCAGAGCAATTTGATGGAATTAATCTGTCAATCAAACCGGAATTGAGTGATACGGAGCAACTCCTTCATGTGTGATTCAATTCTTTGTTTTCATGTGACGTCATCATTTTCCAAAATTACAAATTAGCAATCCTACTGACGTTTTACTGTCATCAGACATAAGACCTTATGAAACCTTGACGTATTACGACGTTCAAGCTCGATAGGTTTCCTCATTTTCTTATAGAAGACATTTGAATTTCCAAGTTTATGCGTTGGGTGACATTAAGGTTATTCCTCACAATTGCACTACGCATCCTTTCTGCGCATAATTTATGGCGTCATTTAGCGTCGCTCTCGTGCACGTGCACACTGAAAACATGGCGGATTTGCCTTGTTATTGAGCTCTTTCAGTTGAAAAATGGCTATAGCTCACCAACGAGCATGGGCACCCCAATTTTTTTTCCAGTCATTGTAATCAACTTATCATAAACTTTGCTTGAGGAAAGACTGATCTGATTTCTATTGCTGAAAATTGAATAAATAGCGAAAATAGCAAGTAAACTGTGGTCTTTTCTATTTTGCCCTATGGTAACTATGTCAAGAAATTTGGTTGAAATTTTAATCAAGGTTCAGCTTTCTGTCTAAATCAAACTTAAAAAGTTTATTTGTGTCCGATACAACGCATTGACTCCAGTTTCATGCGTGTTCTCATGAGTCTCGGTCACAAAAATTTACAATTATTACTGGGAATGCGTTCTTGTAATAAGCGTTAAATAATGCCAAAATGGGTCATTTTCAATGCCCCAGTGCTCCTTAATGAGTATGGGCACCCCCCTTTTTCATTTCAAAATTGAAGTTCTCATATGATAAATATTCAGTGGGCAAAGTTTGAACGAAAATCTGCATTCCCAGTAATAATTGTAAATTTTTGTGACCGAGACTCATGAGAACACGCATGAAACTGGAGTCAATGCGTTGTATCGGACACAAATAAACTTTTTAAGTTTGATTTAGACAGAAAGCTGAACCTTGATTAAAATTTCAACCAAATTTCTTGACATAGTTACCATAGGGCAAAATAGAAAAGACCACAGTTTACTTGCTATTTTCGCTATTTATTAAATTTTCAGCAATAGAAATCAGATCAGTCTTTCCTCAAGCAAAGTTTATGATAAGTTGATTACAATGACTGGAAAAAAAATTGGGGTGCCCATGCTCGTTGGTGAGCTAAGCCATTTTTCAACTGAAAGAGCTCAATAACAAGGCAAATCCGCCATGTTTTCAGTGTGCACGTGCACGAGAGCACGCTAAATGACGCCATAAATTATGCGCAGAAAGGATGCGTAGTGCAATTGTGAGGAATAACCTTAATGTCACCCAACGCATAAACTTGGAAATTCAAATGTCTTCTATAAGAAAATGAGGAAACTATCGAGCTTGAACGTCGTAATACGTCAAGGTTTCATAAGGTCTTATGTCTGATGACAGTAAAACGTCAGTAGGATTGCTAATTTGTAATTTTGGAAAATGATGACGTCACATGAAAACAAAGAATTGAATCACACATGAAGGAGTTGCTCGTATCACTCAATTCCGGTTTGATTGACAGATTAATTCCATCAAATTGCTCTGCGCCACCCGTCACCCGCCACCTGCCACCCGCTACCCATTACCCACCACCCGCTACCCATGGAAAAGTGCTGCCGCTAAAACGCAGAGAAATCAATAGCTGCTGGTGTCGTGGATGACTTATTTCCAGTTCTCTCGGTCTTTCAAGATGGCGGCCATGTCACATTCCGGACCCTGGGGCTTTACATTGATAAGAGCATTACTGTACCTTTTAGGCGCAGATCCATTCCGTTTTCCATCGTTTTACACAGCTGTTTAACAGAACTCGGTCAGATTTTCCAAAGTAACACAGAAATCCAGGAAAGGGGAATTCATAGAGTTGAAACACGAACATTTCCTAGGAAGCACGACACCGAACCCTCTATTAATCTTCGGACACCATTTTCCCGGCACCATTTATCCTAGACCTGCGCCAGCTTTCGATTACATCTCGGTATATTTTCCGTCATAGACTAACGGTTACGTCAACTGTAATCGTGATCCTACCTTCTCAGAACTGCTCTCTTCATAGCAACTTTCAGCTTGCGTGCAACCCTTCAGCCCAGTTGGCATGAGTCAGCTAATCAGCAGACGCACTGGAACGTGGGGGACTTGGCACGAGATTGCCACAACTTTCCGGCAATTGCCTGATTTTTCAAACCGTGAAGGACTTGGTACAAGTCTGTAAATAACAAATTGACGTCAGTTTTTTTTATGAGTCTGTCCTGTTATTGATCATGAATTTCGTCATAACATTGTCAAAGTAGCTGTGGATCCACGAGGCCATAGCTGAGTGGATCCGCAGACTACTTTGACAATGTTATGACGAAATTCATTGTCAATAACAGGACAGACGCATTAAAAACTGACATCAATTTGTTTTTTTACGATAACAAATTGTCGAATTGCCCGCTTTCCGCTTGCTGACGCGTCGCATGAATTTCAAATTTATGTGTCTGTCCGCATAGGGACAATAAAATTTAAACCAATGAGCGCGGGTGAATTTCTACGGTTATCGTAAAATATGGGAGTGGATCCACATAGTCTTAAAGTGCAGACCAAGCTTTACAAAATCCCCAAGTTTGGTGTTAATCAGGCTAGTTTTGACAGAGTATACAGCCATTTGAAAATGTCAAAATTTACAAAGAAATGTATAATCGTATCCGAAAAAAAATTTCTCGATCGTGATTGGGTTCTCCGCGCGCACATTTGTCACGTAATCGACGTGCGATCTTGTGGGTGCGCGCGGCTTTAATGGATTTTTCGCAATGTTTTTGCAGTTTTCAAACATTTATAAAAAGCGCTACAGATGTTATCGCTCAAAGAACTTCCCAATAAAACCCTTTGCAAAAATGGCGCCTAAATTTGAATAACAATACTTGGTGCATCTCTTAGCCTCACATTCATGTTTCAAGACAAAGGAAATTTCACATGAATGTGAGGCCAAGGATGTACCAAGTATTATTCAAATTTAGGCGCCATTATGCAAAGGGTCTCTGACATTTGTTCATGCCAAAATTTGTTAACAAATAAAGAAGCCTAAGCCGTGCATTACACTGTGATAAAACACCATGGTCATTCGAGAACACGAAGGAAGTGTTCCTAAGCGTCCTTAATATATTCAAACACAACCACTTTCACATTGTTAAGTATCCTTTCTCTATAAAGGTGGCTGAAAACAGTTTCCAGTACTTTTCAAGACTTACAGTTTGATGGGTCATTTTGACCACTCCATACCGACTGACGCCAAAATCATGGTATCAACAAACTGCCCAATCATCGGTGAACAAGTTGATGTTAATTTTGTGGCACAATAGGTTACCATAGCAACAATATGACCTGCTAAAAACAACCTTAATTTTAGCTTTAAGCGCTTTAGTTACAACCTCAACAACAAGCTCGGTGCGGGCGAGGCCGACTATTAAAATTTACCCTGCATGTCTCCACCAAAACTCAAGGCACGTGCAATGGGGAATACCGCAGACCCCTCATAAAGGCTCAACCTTCTTTCCACTTTCCACGATGTCAAAGTCGATGGCGGATACGTTGAATATCTTAACAAATAGTGTAATCTTTACTACGCTCAAACATACAGACCCACACACCGTTCGCGGTAGATCCACTCAAGAAGATGACGTGTGTAATGAGCATATATTTCGAAACGGGTCGTTCCGCGAACTCAAAATAGCCAAAGAATCAAATGATTTAGCGGATTTAGCAAAGGTCTTACCAGAATCATACCAGAAATCAAATGAGTTTTCAGTGAACAGAAAATGTGGACAGAATGTCGCTACAGACGACAGAAAAACATTTACTGATAAAGGCAAGGTGCGTCGTATTCAAACTCTAGGAAACGACAACAAAGATGCCAAATAATAAATTCAGGTCTCGTTACGTGATGTTTGTTTATCACTGTAATATTAACAGTCCTGAGTACCATGTGCGAAGACGATTCGGTCGTGAGCCAGGCAGAATACCTGTAAAAAAACTAGGAAAGCTTTCACATAAAAACCAAAGAAATAAAGAAATTGGTCTACAGGCATAATACAACACGCAACACAGTCAACAGACTTGCGCGTAATGAGTTAAATTTCAATCCTGAGCCTGTGGTACTAGAACGATCAAAGCAGTCAAAGGAGAAATACACCTATTTATCGAGCTCCAGGAACATAAGCTCGATTTGATAGCTGCAAGAAACATTAGAATTGCTCTAGACAAGCCTATAGCTTGCTCGAAGTAAAGCCACGAAAAGTAGGAGGACAATACCTGTGATAAGAATCTACCTACTGTACTTGCAAACAGTTCTAATCATAGCCGGGTCCGGCGTCACAATATTACAATATGGAATGCGAGTAAGCAACACGTTCACAGTCACAGTAAATGTCATATTTTGTCCCTTAAAAGCAAATACTGGGAGACTTAAAAACAAATCTTGCAATAGAAATGAGCCCAAACAATACACTAACGCATGGCAAATTATAGAGGTGTCAAACGCAACGAAGCAACATGCAGATAACAGCGCGCAGAAATCATGCAGACCTATGACCTCTTAAAATTTGCCTTAGCGCGATCTAACGGCTCTAGCTTTCTCCCAATAACACAATACGAAATGCTCTTCATAAACAAGAGTGAAGCGACAAAAAGGTCGAACGACCGAAAAATAAACGGCAAATCTAGTGTACAAATGGCACGAACCAAAAGGAGTCGTGTTTAACCTGTCTATTTTATTTCCCTGTGATAAGAATCTACCTGCTGTACTTGCAAACAGTTCTATAATCATATGAGCCCAAACAATACACTAACGTCCGGCGTCACAATATAGAATGCGAGTAAGCAACACGTTCACAGTAAATGTCATATTTTGTCCCTTAAAAGCAAATACTCGGAGACTTTTAAAAAGCAAATCTTGCAATAGAAATGAGCCCATGCAAACAATACACTAACGCATGGCAAAGTATAGAGGTGTCAAACTCAACGAAGCAACAAGCAGCGAACAGGCTCCCGGTTCGGTTGGGTTTAGGGCGAGATAGCCGAGTGTAGTCTAGGGTGAGCGGGACGAGCCGAGAGCAGTCTGGTGAGGAGGGAGTGCGCAGGGGAGCCTGTAGACATTCCATTGATGCCGCCGTTCCATGATACCAGCTCCTGGTATCAAGATCTGATTGGTTGAATCGATGACTGTTGACAGCTCTGAGATAAATAATTGACAGATCTTGACAACTGCTGGTAAATTAGCATAATTCTTGCCGAGACCGTCAACAACGGCTTCCGTGTGCAATGCACAGTTCACTGACGACGAATTTGAAGTAGCCGCGAGCAATTCTTTCGCAACATTTTCGTCATATCTCTTGTTTGAAACGTGAGCAGAAGCTGTGCCTGGAAACTGTGGCGTAGAAGTGCGATGTTTTCGGAATTCTATAGACTGGTTTCGGGAAGAGCCTAATTTTTCAATTGCTGCCGTGTCTATGATGGTAAATAAAATAGACAGGCCAAACACGACTCCTACGGTTTGTGCCATCTGTAGATTTGCCGTTTATTTTTCGGTCTTTCGACCTTTTTGTCGCTTCACTCTTGTTCATGAAATGCATTTCGCATTGTGTTGTAAGGAGAAAACAAGAGCCGTTAGATCGTGCTAGGCGGCAAATTTTAAGAAGTCATAGGTTTGCATGATTTCCGCTGTTATCTGCGTGTTGCTTCCGCCGGTTGAGTTTGACACCTCAATAATTTGCCATGTGTTAGTGTATTGTTTTGGCTCATTTCTATTGCAAGATTTGTTTTTGAAGTCTCCAAGTATTTGCTTTGAAGGGACAAAATATGACATTTACCGCGAACGTGTTGCTTACTCGCATTCTATGTTGTGACGCGGGCCCGGCTATGATTAGAACTGTTTGCAAGTACAGTATGTAGATTCTTATCACGGGTGTCATATTTGCCATCCTACGTTTTCCGTCGTAGCTTTACTTCGAGAAAGCTATAGGCTTGTCTAGAGAAATTCTAATGTTTCTTGCAGCTATCTGATCGAGCTTATGTTCCTGGAGCTGGATGTATAGGTTTATCAGTCTCCTTTGATTGTTCTAGTACCGCAGGATTTAAATTTAACTCATTACGCGCAAGTCTATCGACTGTGTTGCGTGTTGTATATGCCATTGTTCGGCTTAGTTCTGATTGTAGACCTCTTAAAACTTGCCGCCTAGCACAATCTAACGGCTCTAGTTTTCTCCTTTTCTCGTAAGAGTCGTGTTTGGCCTGTCTACTTTATTTACCATCAATTACGGTAGATTGTTATAAAAAGCCGATTCATCAGCGCGGGGAAACCCATCAATTTTGACAGGTTTAATTACCTCCTGACAGATATGTAACAGGCTAATCACCAAGGGGCGGAACGGTACATTGAAAAAAATGTCTCGTGAAGCATTTTTGTCTTTGGTCAAGGAAGAGTGATATTGCCATTCTATTCATTATCATTATAATCCACTCGTTTTCACTCTTTATTGTCAGATAAAAATAATCACTTGATAAATCAAAATGTGATTGGAGTTGTAAGTGAAGCCGCAGAGACTAATTGAAAATAGTCGCGCCTTGTTGACGGGCACAGAACAACTTGGGGGGAGAGGTTCTTCCCAAAGCCCGAACCCTGAAAAATGTACCCTACACAAGTATTTCAGACCAAAAATGTTTCATTTTCGTTACCTCATTTCAGAGTTAGCAAAAAAAATCGATAGCCCTTGTCAGATCCTCTAGAGTTAGTCCTCGTTTGTATTGTATGGCAGCTACTAACCACAGTTGGTTTCTGTTTGAGTAAAACACTTAAGAGTAGCAAAAATTTGCCAATGTCGATGCGAAAGCAATGTTTCTTGTCAACGAAATATGCAATGTCAAGCTAGAGTGAAAAACATACTCCACCTCAGACCAGACAGACAATATGGTCAGACAATATGGTCAAAATGTAGACCTTTTTCAAACGAAAACCGCTCAAAACCATATTCTTTGGGGCGGTACACACCTATATAGACAACATAAGCGAGTACCCCCCCGGAAATACAAGAGTCAAAGTATTCACAGTTCTTGTCATACTCTTTTGTGAAACACAGGCTTGAGCCCTAAATTCGGGTAAGTTTAAGTCTTTCATACGAAACTATCGCATTGCATCTGTGCAGTCTTTCTCTTACATTGCGTAATAATTTATGATATCTCCAAGTATAGACATGGCAGCAGTCCAACTATAAAATCAAACATTTATTAAGAATACAACACAGTTTGGTCCTGTTGTCTCTAAGAAACATTTGAAACTGCACCTTCTCATTAACTCGACCGGTCCTTGTCTGATATAAATATTTATACATCCATGTATATCTTACTTGCCTTTGTCGAACTATTGATTAAGCTGGAGTTATTCCACCGGTACAGACAGTATAATGTACACACGCTGAGCTGCACAATGTAATGTCCGATCAGTCTGTGCTGCTTACTAGCAGTATAGTTTTTACATCTTAGTCGTTCCTGGAGTCTCATTGATAAAACAATTTCATAGAAATTTACTATAACAAACGCAATGAGAAACAGTTTTACGTAGCCATAATAGTTTTATGCAAATTTTTCCATGTAATATGTACTGCAGATTTTGGGATTAGTGAAGTATGGGCGCTTTACTTATCATTGCTCCTAACATGCTATTCATGTAGATCATGATCACTGGCGGTTCCCAACTGCTGAATAGCTCTCTTGACAGCCATTTTTTGCACCTTGCAGGTTTTACACAGTGCGGCCGCATCGCTGGGGTCTTGATTGAAACCTGTCGTGATGGCGAATGGTTGTTTACTAGCAG
>JAHPZR010022529.1:0-5000 GCA_019787425.1 Platygyra sinensis | reverse complement strand
CTTCTATTGTATCAGCTAAAATTGCAGTGCGTAAATGCCGGCTTGATCTGAACTGAACTTTCGTTTAACTTCCAATGTTTTAGAAACAAAATAAAGCCGACCCACTCACACTATTCTTAGTTTTCGGGTGAGCGACTTTCCTTCAATAGGGTGCAATTTCTCTGGTTTTGGCCTTACATACGGTCAGGGATGAAGACCCTTCAAGGCACACACTTATCTGAAATCCAAAAATGGTTATAATGCCCTAATGTGATATTTATTACGTGCGGGGTTGACCACCCAAGGAAAATGAAATCCGGTGAAAGCGGGCTTACCAAGACCGAACTCCCTACATACTGAGAAGAAGTACGGCAATGATGAACTGGTTGACAAAAATGCAACAGTCAGCAAATTTTGGTTGGCCGAAATAACTGGACCACCTCCAGAGCTAATCCCGAATTCCGGTCGAAAGAAACCGACCGAAATTTCAATAATCTTTGCATTGCGATAATGGCAAACGTCCGCGGTCTTCATGTGTCAATGCACTGTAGCATTGCAAGTGAGGTCATGGAGAGTTTCCTCTCTTTTTTTTAGGTCTATCAATTAATCAAGCGTGGTAAACGGAGTGTCGTGACAACGTGACATTTCATAAGTTAAGAGCTTGGCCAATTGGATCACGAGATTCGTGAACATTGCAATCGAAGACACGAGTGATAGTGGAATAGTTTTATCGAGAGAACACGGGAAATAGGACGCGTTGAAACACTGGAGGAGAAATTAAACAATACATTGTCGAGTACAAGTGAGTTGTGAGTGTGCTTTTGCTTCAAATCTTCATTAGTTTGAGGGGAGTTGTGATTTTTTCTGCGCAGTAAATTATGCTGACTTTCGCCGGTCTAAGCGGATGTGGTTTATTCCCAAACTTTTGAATTTCTCGAAACAAGCTGTTTAAAAAAATAAGAGCCTGGTTTCCCAAGGGACAAAACAACTGACAACTGAGAGTCCTGGGGGACAGGAAAATAAATTACGAATCTTTCCTTGCGGTGCTTGTTTAATGTTCTCGGTATGTCGTCTTGAGAATTACCTAAACTTCGCCTCACTTGAACGTTTCCCTCTTTGTATTTTGATGATAGTCAGTTTTACATAATCAACATTTTGATACGAAATTTTGCGAGGGGAACTCAAAATTTCATTCATATCTGAAAGCATAAACAGACGTTTAAAATAGATTCGATGAAATTAAATTTGATACAGACAAAAAAGCTACTTTCGCAGAGTTTAACTCATGGAAGAAAATCAAAAACTTTTGTTACTTTAGCCAAATACGGCATTTATTGAGTAACACTTTAACATTGAATTAAAAACTCCAAGAGTGGCTCACGGCTCCGGCTCCGGCTCCGGCTCCGGCTCCGGCTCCGGCTCCGGCTCCGGCTCCGGCTCCGGCTCCGGCTCCGGCTCCGGCTCTGGCTCCCGCTCCGGCTCCGGTTCAGGACTCAGACTCCGGCACTCTTACTGTAATGTTTTCTTCGATCACTTTGCGACTATTTTCTGTTTCATTAACTTTCAGAAAACCCAAGATTTCTCCTGTTTGCGGAGTACAGCAATCTCTGGAAAACTGGCATTACATGACAATGCTACAGTTGCGTCGTCACTGAAAATTCCCCTTACAGGTTTATAATGTACGTCTCCAAGCACTGGACTACAATTTCATAGACGGAAAAGTCTACTGGACAGATGTAGGGAAAGACGTGATATCCCGAGCATTTTTAGACGGATCCTCTCAAGAAACCATAGTATCGACTCGAATTTCGTACCCCAATGGACTTGCCGTAGACCCGTTCGGTCAAAACGTTTACTGGACAGAGCGCTATGAAGACGTGATTGAAGTTGCATCCTTAAACGGACTGTACAGACGAACTCTCATAAAAGATGATTTGCAATACCGAGTGATATTGTTTTGGATGTTACCAGAGGGTATGAAAAACATATAACTACTTTGTATACATTTATATATAAATAAATAAAAGAAGGGAATTTCTGATTGCTTGCTTGCTTGATTGCTTGATTGCTTGCTTGCTTGCTTGCTTGATTGATTGATTGATTGATTGATTGATTGATTG
The DNA here is from genome assembly GCA_019787425.1 of Platygyra sinensis. Taxonomy (NCBI): domain Eukaryota; kingdom Metazoa; phylum Cnidaria; class Anthozoa; order Scleractinia; family Merulinidae; genus Platygyra; species Platygyra sinensis. The sequence goes on along the minus strand of JAHPZR010022529.1, from coordinate 2,901 downwards.
ATTGATTGATTGATTGATTGATTGATTGATTGATAAATTGATTGATTGATTGATGGATGGATTGATTGATTATTGTATATATAGACCACTTCGAGTGGCGCATATTTAGTTTCCGCTTTAAAATGTTATCAAATCGAAGGTTTTTTTAATTCCCTTTAACTGATCTTTGATCTGAAGAATGTGAACGGTTTTTTTTGGTTGATACTTAACAGCCACACATGTATCACAACCTTTAGGGATAGGCGTTTACTTGTTTTATGCGGCTTTAAACTCTGTTGATATCAAGCTAAAGAGGCTCCTCCCTCATTTTAAAATGTGGTTTGAGGTTTTCTCTCTTCGATAATTTTCAAGTATTTTCATTGACGCAGATTCATGTATTGGACTCATTTGAACTATTGGAGCCAAAAGCCGAAAATCGAAAGAGCGGACCTGGATGGCGGTAACAGGAAAATAGCTATTCAGTTAGGATGCTACGGAGACGCCTATCCTGGCAGTCTTGCTTTGGATGTTACAAAGAACTGGCTTTACTGGGTCGACAGGTACCATGATAAACTGGAAGTGTATGAGTTTCCAACCAGCACAAGAAGAGAAATAATCCGATCCGATGAAGAAGCCTTTCTAACAAATCCGACGGGACTGGCACTGTTCCGAAATCATCTATTCTGGACTGATAGCGGTTGGAATGGAATCTATCGTGTGGATCGAGAAACAGGGGGCAATGTAGAGAACGTCATGTCGAACTTATACTACCCAGTGTCGGTTCATGCTTATGATAACAGTGTAACAGTCTCTCCAGGTATGAATTATAACCTGATTATTAATACTGCTAAGAGTTGAGGTAACGTTTGAGTTCGATGGCCTACCGGCCCATCAGGCCGCCGTTGGTAGTATGGATACTACCTGAAATACATAGGATGCTAGCCCATTGCATGATTAACCCACAGCATTTATTTTGCAGTACTCATTTAAACATGGTGGGAAGCGCGATTGCCTAACTAATTCTGCGTTGGACTCCACTTCGGGTGGTGGTCTGGGATCCCAACCCTGGCTATTTTAATTAGCGTCGGTCCGATAAATCAGTGGCCTCGAACGCAGACTTCACCACCTCTAATTACCTACCTTTTGTGCTTAGCAAACTCCCGTGTGCATCGATAACTCGATAGTTGAACTCTACTCGCTAACAAGTTTTCAACCTTCCTGAATGTGTTTTTCTCTGGTTTTGGTAGAATGGCATCCAGTGACGAACCATTTCATCTGGGTCACCTCAACCACAGTCCTTTAACAAGTAACTTCAAATCAGTGAGAAATTGCACAAATGACTCACCCTCTTGTTGAACTTTCTGGTGGACTTGTACCTTCCAAACACTCTATTCGATTTGGGTTTCACGTGTGTCTCGTATTTTGTGTAATACGTCTTGCTTCTTTTCGCGTCTTCTCTTCCTAGCTCCCACGACTTTTGTCTCCAGCCCTTAACATTAGGGAACTGCACTTTAACTCTTCGCTTTTTGCTTGAGAGGATCACCAAATTAAACTCACAGCGAAGGCTTTCCACGCACTCAGTAAATCGCCGCTCTACCAATCCAGCTTTGGAGTGCTGAAAGCTAAAGAATCTCCGTCCACGTTCTTCGCTATCTCTTTAAGGCTGTATTATTCTGACTCGTTATGGGCGCTCAATGGCCTTCGTTTGGGCGTTAATTTTACTTATTCTCACAACATGTTATGTAGACGACAGACACTACGCCATGCTGTCACGGCCTCGTGCTTTTATTACTCATCATGCCTTACAAAGTGAATAACTAAAGCTTTCATGACAGAAATGGCGAGTGACTTGTACTCATGTGTTCAAGTGTTGTGAATGCTGTAAGGTAGTCAATCATAACTCTAACATGTTTGCCTTCATAATATACATGAAATGCTTTTAAGGCAAAGTGTACAGCTAGCATCTCAAGGTAACTGATGTGATGAAGAGCGTCACTTGATCTACAAGCTCCCCTTGATGTGGTGCTGCCCAGCACGACTCCCCACCCATAAGACGCTACATCTGTATAGACGTAATAATCTTTGGTTGATCATGTTGCACAACCTTATATGCACTGTGTCTCTTTGTGTAAAAATTTTTCAACTTTAGTGCTAATTACAGCCATTTCATATTGCTTTACACACTGTAATGGAGGTTCCTTTTGAAAAGGTGTAGATTGAAATTCATTATGTAGGCTCTGATCCATAGACAATATTTCTTGATAAAAAATTATTAATTTTCAATTGTCTACTGACATAATCAGCCAGTTGACCAACTCCGTTTAGCCTGATGAGCAAGCTTGTCAAATTTCAGGGTTCACTGATGGTACAGTGACCTTGTTCCAGATGATGGGCGGCCACACTTGTCAAGATTCTCATTGTACTTTTCGTACCCAAGTTTAGCTGAGAAGCGCTCGTTGAAAAATTCTGCCAGTTTCGCAGTTACGTCCTCAGGGGTCTTTTCTTTGGCATCATGTTCTGACTTATGTTGCCTAAGAAGCTTGTCGAGGGGTCCTCAATCTCGCTTAAATTTCTCGGCGGCGCCCGCTCCTGTGGGGCATGAGTGACCTGAAGCAATGCGCTACAATCTGCCGAGTCGGCTGATTCATCCCCAAGACCCCTCAGCGAGCAGTCGTGTTTTTTTTTCCTTTAGCATTAGAAGATGATTCTGTATCAGCACGCATTCTCTTCAATGCATTTCCCATTCAAGAAATGTTTCCCGCCATCGTCGCCATGGTCTAATTCATGTTGACGATCATAGCGGCAAGCGATTCCGCGTTCAAATTCTTAAATGAGAGACTATAAACTGCAAGGGACCGCATACGATAAACGCTGCCAACGTAGGATCTACAAGAGATCTGATCAGCCAAAAAAATATGTGTA
>JAHPZR010022527.1:12500-19557 GCA_019787425.1 Platygyra sinensis | reverse complement strand
TTAAGGTAACTCCTTTCAAGCAATTAAAGCAAGTGACACACTTGAACACCAGCCAATGGTCTGCCATGCACACAACCATATCACCCGGGCAGTGGCAGCCATGGACAGCTGTTTCTGCCTTATTAGGCCTCATCAGCATGGCATAGTCGACGGACAGAAATGTGACCAAGAGCCCTAAGCACAAGTCTTGCAATGCGCTGCTATAGATGAATCCTGCGTATAAAATATGTCACTATCAACAGAATGTTCCGCCGCATTACTATCTTTCCCGGGAGGGAGGGGGGGGGGGGTACTCGATATATCCCTGGGTGAGGAGGTGCGGCCCGGCCCCTCATACCCTGACCCTGTTTAAGACAAATATCGTTGATTTTCTTACCATGTTTAAGACAGAATTCCGATTTTTGATACCCTGTTTAAGACATAGGTTAAAAGTTGCGGTTACAAATTGTGTGGCTTTCTTATTGTGTAATCAATGAAAATTTAATGTGCCTGGTATCAATGCCAAAGTCAACGGAAGTCAACATTAATTTACAAGAGCTTCTAAAAATTTTGCTGTCAATCGTCTAAGAAAAGATATCCCAATAAAGACAAAAATTGATAAATCGATACCCTGATTAAGACAAAAAATGATAAATTCGATACCCTGTTTAAGACAAAAATCCCGAAAAACATACCCTGGCTGGCCGCACGTCCCCATTAAGCCCTTATAAGGGAGTACCCCCCTAGGCTATCTTTTTTCTCTGGCGAGTGCAAGGCACCCCTTAATTAAAGCCTGAGCTCCACACTATCTGTAAGGCACTTGGCAGACCGTGGGTTGGTGTTTGAGTAGTGTGTCACTTGCTTTTATTGTTTGTTAACTCCGTTCAGTTCCAAGAGACAAAAACTTCTCGAGCCGTATTTGAAAAAGTGTTCTTGGCTGGCGTGCAAGAGAGATGACAATTTATGTATTGTAAAATCTGTACAAAAGTAAACGGATTGAGCAAGGAGTTGCGGGGCAAATATATTTAAAATACTGCACTCGGTTGACATACCGGTATTCAAGAACACCAAATGGCCAACTTGTGTTTGCATGATTAAAAATATAACACAAACAGTGGTGATATATTTTTAATCAAGCTACGAAAGCTGAAGACCGAAGAGTTGCTATTATATTGTGTCTTAACATGCTATTTGTCCCCAAGGGTACGGGACAAATGCACAAAGATCTGTGAGTTGTCTGGCTATATTACTCCCAGGACTCACTACAGCCGTTTTCTAGATAGATCACTGCTCTACCTGCCTTGAGGCCTAGTGTGAAAAGAAAAAGGTCAAGTTTTCTTAGAGTTTACAGTCATGACTTAAAAGTTTTCAACCTTCATTTAAGGGTGGGTCATTCAGTTTTGTGCCAAATGGAAGGGGTGGGTCATGTGTTTTCCAACCACCACATTTTGAAATGCTCCGGCCCACCCCCCCTGTACTTTTTGACCAGTCCCTTAGCTTTGTGCAATATGTTAATTTTGCGTTGTCGGCTCGTTGCTTTTTTCAGACTCTTTCTCTTTCACAACAATGAAACACAAAGAAAAGTTGTAGTCCTGAATAACAAAGACACATCAGACGCACATGTATATGCGTATATACGCGTATAAATATACGCGTATGTGCGTATAACTATACGCGTATGCGCGTATAAACATACGCGTATGTGCGTATAACTATACGCGTATGTGCGTATAATACGCGTCTGCGCAGTTAACGTATATCTGAGCGGTACTGTATTATGGACATCACAATACCTGTACATCATGTTTAAACAGACCAGTTCAATAACCAAAAAACCCAAAGGTTAATGTCTCTAGAAGAACTGTTCAGTGGTAATATCATTTATGAATTAAGGCCCGTTTCAAACGCCGTGCTAAAGTCGTGCCGAACTAAATTCAATTTGGCTCGACTGTAGCACGACATTGGCACGACTTGGTTTCAAACGTCGAGCCATGGTCAAGCTAATTCACTCACTGGGAATTCACTGGGCGTTTAGAAAAGAGACGATATTACGAACCAACGGATAAATCCAAAATGATAATTTTAGTTATTTACTCATTTATCGGCACGGCAATAGCACGCCGTTTGAAACCATGCCGTGCCAAAGTCGGGTAGCACGACAGAGCTTGCCGTGCTACACGGCAGAGTCGAACCTAATTCTTAAATGGTTTCAAACGCCGTGCTACAGCCGCGCCAAAGTCGAACTTAAATAATGAATTGAGTTCGGCACGACTTTAGCACGGCGTTTGAAACGGGCCTAAGTCACTATTGCGGCAGTTGCAGTATTACAAATTTTTCTTATATTTCGTAGTGTGTCTAAGACAGCGTGTCGAATATGTCTCATCTTCCAGCAGTAAATAACAGGATTCAGAGATGAATTAAGGAATACCAGAGTCGGTGTGTAAAACAACACACCACGTAAAGCGGTACTTGGCGCAGTGATCAGATCGGCAACTAGAGCGCAATACTCTGGCAAAGAACAAACTAAAAATACAAGATATACGTAGAATGTACTGCCAGTAGATTTCCTCTGCCTCGCAGCGCTTTCCAGTTGGCAATTCTGTGCTACTTGTATTTGTTGGGCTTGCATTTGCTTTGCGTGGCGTTGTACGGTGAAATAAATTTTGCAGTAAACAGCTGCTGTAATAATATAGCAAACACTTTGAATGACAATGTTGACGAGCTGGGCGACATCATATGAGGCCCAATGCCAAATTGATGTAAAGGCTGCACTAAAAACCCAAATTGAGATCACCACAGCAACAACGCGCTTGTGAGTCACAAGTTCCTGATATCTGAGATGAAGATGAACGGCCAAGAATCTGTCGACACTAATGGCCACAACACTTAATAACGAAGAGTACATAAATACAAGTGCCACGATGTAAAGCAGGGTGTTAGTGGAGTTAGCAGGATTCATCATCCGTGTGATGTACAAAGGTTGGGTCAGCAAACCAACACCAAGATCAGAAACAGCAAGACTCAGGAGCTGTGTTTTCAAAGGCTTTGGTAACGACGAAGTTTTTCTCATCGCGTGTATTGTTAAAATGTTCAACGCGATGGCGCTGTAGGCTGAGAAAGCGTTGAACACGCAGTTAACGATTAACGATGAGTAGAGTGAGTCAGATTCATTCATTATACAGCTTGAACTTTGTAAAAAGGTTACAGAGTGATGCTACAGTGAAGTTGTACCGCTGAGTTGCAGAGGAGGCGGTTTGATTCCGGTCTAGGACTGATGCGTACGAGTACTAAACTGGCATCTGTTTTCATGGTAAAAAACCTGTCTGTTCAAAGAAGGCGATCCTTTGACATTGTTGCTTAAATTGATTATTCATTGTTCACTATGGCAGAAAAAAAGATGATATCTAATGTAACGAAATGAATGATTATACTTCAGCCAATAGTGATATTAGACGTTCAAGTAGACAAATAGAACTTAACTTTGCGGTTTCCGTAAAGATTGTACGTTACAGAAAAGTGCCGAGTTTGAATTTTCATGACAATGAATGTCACAATGCTAGTTTTGCTTTTCTCGTTTGCGAAATCAGACGAAGTTCCCCTTTCCCCAAAGCAGAAATAGCAATTAGCAATTAGTTTGATCTTGAAACAGTTACACGGATATATTTAATTGGGAAATAACTGAAGGAAAGTCTTCATACGAAAATAAATGGCTTTCAGTACTAAACAAGCATCCTGATCGATGCTCGCACGGTAACCTGTTTACTTGTTTCACAAATAAATTTCTCCGTTATTCCAATTAAGCTCAGAAAAAAATCTTGTTACAGTAATACGAGTGACCATTTTGTCTATTGCTCTCCCTCAATTTATATCATAACGCAAATTAATTATTTTTGCAAGAGAAACTTTGATCTCGAAGCAGCAGGTGATAAGTTAAGTCCTTGATAGTTAATTAAACCTTTCCATGTGATGTTTGTATATGCAAGTTGTCTGGGACCTGTCCATTGGAAAATTGCCGCCCTTGAATAGACTTAATACGGGTGAAGTCAGCAGTTCGTAGTGGAAGTTAGTCGTGGGTGCGTGTATACTTAACAAGTAGGAAAACAATTAGAATTCCTGTCGAAATTACAATTATAGAAATCAGAAATTCAGGTTCTCTTTTATTTGGTCATATCTCGTCCGTATTTACGAATATTCATATTTTACAAGGGGCTTTCACTTTTGTCAAAAAGAAATTGCAAATTACCATAAACACCGTTTATATTATCAAGAAGTTTTATTGACTAAAAAAATAGAGGAAGAACTTATTTTACACGGAGACCGTTTAGTTACTTGTTCATGGTCAAATTTTTCGTTTTAGCCGAACAGCGCGGCTCGCGCCGGTTATTTCAATTTTAGTGCTAAAATACTGAGGGAATTATTTGGACCTTTATCATAATTGTAGACCTATTTTACTAGACAGCTGTAAATTTGTCATTAAAAGATGTTTTTTGTTTGCTTGTCATAACTCGTCATGTCAAACAATAGTCACGGGACATCTGAAAATAAGAAGAGTTCTGCGGTTAAAACCAAACGTTCGACTAAATTATGATAAGATAGTCCCTAAGTATTCCCTGAAACTGGGGATTAAACACGATGCGATTACATTGCTCTTCTTGTCTTGTCTTGTCTATGCAGTTGCGAGCGAACATTTCACCGTAACTGTGCCCCACAGACAGGTGCGTGAATAAATGAAGATCTTTTAATATAATGTTATAGCCCTTTTAAAAAATTCTCAGATCGTTCAACAAAACAAATGCGCAACAACGTGTTTTTCAATTTGCACTTAAAAATGACATTCCTTTTTTGGTAGCCCCGGATAATACAGGCCTGATTGTTTTATCAATGGCCCCGCGATCAAACTGTTCAGTTTACCAATTGTTTACTGCTAATTTAGTCCTTATCTAAGTCAGAGTTTCTATGTAAATGGATGAGCTGCTGGTGGTGATATCATTTATAAAGTTGCTCTTGCAGCAGCCCGGGATTACAATTTTGTTCAGGTTTGACTCGAGAACATGTTTCTCAGTGTGCCCATGAAGGAGCGCCGAATGTGTCCCCAGAGAGGAATTAGGAATGTCAGGGCCCCTCTGTATAGCAACAGACCATTTAAGAAAGCGGAGCTCTGCGGAGAAATCAAAATATCTAACGGCCAGACAGACAGACAGACAACCTTTATTTAAGCACGATAAGTTAAAAAGCTGTGCAGCTTGTGGGGTCGTGCGTGAATACTAAAACCTAAAACCTAAGAATAAAATATGTACATAATGAATAAGAAATTATAATCAACTGTTTAAATTAAAAACTAATAGTTAACTGTGTATATATGTACATCGTTAAAAAACCTTAAATCCCCTAAATATAAATGAAATCTTTACGTCTAAAATTTGTGGTAGTTATAGAGGTCTCTTTGAAAGTCAACTCTTTAAAAATGTCCATTGAACGGATTTTCTTTTTCAGGTTTTTATAACTTGTGCTTGAAAAATTCTTATCATTAGAAATTAAAATATTCCACAACACAGAGCCTCTATGAGCAATAGAGTTTTTGCCATAGATAGAGTTGAAACGAGGCACCGTAAGAGAGTCTGACGCTCGTAAAGAGTAACCTGTGGGACGTTTCGTCACGATGTTATCTGATAGCACTTGTGGGAGCTCATCATGAAAAGCTTTGTGTATGAGCTTTAACAGAACTAGTTTATAACAATAGCTCAACGAATGCCAATCAGCTTGAAGTAACACGTCTGATGATCTCATGTCCTTTGGTAAGTTGAAAATAATCCTTGCCGCTCTACAGTGCAATCGTTCCAATGAATCAAAAAGATCAGCATTGAAGCACGACCCCCACAAAACGAGGCCGTAAGTTACTGATGGAAATATGACTTTGAAGTAAAAGTTAATAAGAACATCCTTCGGTAAAAACCTCGACCGCCTAATTAGGTCTAGTTTCTTTGCGAAAGTCTTTTTGAGATCCAACATGTGTGGCACCCAGGAGAGTTTATCATCAACTGTTATACCCAGTAAGCCAGAGCGCAATAAAAACTCGAGAAATACGTAGAATGTACTGATAGCAGATTTTCTCTGCCTCGAAGCATTTTCCATTTGGCTATTCTGTGCTACTTGTATTTGCTGGACTTGCAATTGGTTTTTGTGGCGTCGTACAGTGAAATAAATTCTGTAAATAGCAATTCCTGGATATTCACGTAATAATGAAACAGACCTCGAAAATATGGACAACTATGAACCCGTAAACAGAATTTTTGAGCTCAAAACAAAAGTACACTCAAAGTTCAAATCGAGATCACTGCAGCAACAACGCGCTTGTGACTCACCAATCTGAGATGAAGATGAAGAGCTAGGATCTGTCACCAATGGCCGCAACACTGAAGAATGAAATTACTATGCTCTACCATCCCGGCGATGTAAAAAGGTTGAGCGATAAACGAGCACCAAGATCAGAAACAGCAAGACTCGGGAACAATGCTTTTAAAGGCTTTGATTGGTAACGACGTAGGTTTTTCGCGTCGCATGGATTGGTAAAATGTTCAACGTGCTTTATTACAACTTCCCGTCACAGAAAGCTTAGGAATAGTGTTTTGATGTAAAAATTAACATTTATTGAAACCTCTGAGGTAATTGTAACTTTTGGAATTCTTGTTTTGTAAAAACGAAGATTTTTAGTAAAATAGTGAATGCTGCTCACTACTGTAAAGGTATATTTTAGACGTTGGATTGGAAAAATTGAAAGCCTGGTTTTGAGATTTTCATTAAAATGGAATAAAGGTGTTGGATTTTAATTTAAATTTTCATAACATCGAGGCGACCTGTTTGTGTAAATAAACCTCGCCACAGTTATCCCAAGTTCGCACAGACAAAAGGAGTTTCGAAAACTTTTATTATTTTGTCTACCCCTTATTCTCTATTTCTTATCATAATACAAATGAACGGTTTCTGCAAGACAAGTAATTTTTATAGAAAGCACTACGCGATGAGTAAAGTTCCTCCTTTTTCACTGGTTCATTAAGCTTTTATGTGCCATATGTTTGTG
>JAHPZR010022527.1:0-7500 GCA_019787425.1 Platygyra sinensis | reverse complement strand
AGAGCTGGTTGTAACTGCTTGCGTGAGAACTGATGAAATACATGTGCTAATTAAAGTGACATCTGTTTTTGAAGTAAAATAAATGGCACTTGAAAGCAGGCGATTCCTAATAATTCTTAAATTTTAATTTGTAGCTGCAAAACAAAAGAAGTTAGAATCTATAGCTTTCCTTTTTCCTCGTTTCTGAAATCCGCTTCACAGGATCTACTTTCTTCTTAAGCAGAAAATAATCCTCGAATAGTTTGTCATTTTCTACAAAAACAAAAGATTGGAAACATATTTTGAATTTTAATTTGTGTTTGCATAATAATGAAAGCTCAATTCGAATGCCCTTTTACTTTCGAAATGGCGACAATCCGTCAGGTTGCTTTCCGATATATATTACATTTGAATTATAACCTGTCATGTATATACTTGAAGTCACCAATTGCAATGGCCGCAACACTGAAGAATAAGGCAAAAGTAACTATAATTTGGGTGACGTTAAACGCAACGACTGTGAAATTACTATGCTCTACCATCCCGGCGATGTAAAAAGGCTAGGTTGAGCGATAAACTAGCACCAAGATCAGAAACAGCAAGACTCGGGAACAATGCTTTTAAAGGCTTTGACTGGTAACGACGTAGGTTTTTCGCATCGCATGAATTGTTAAAATGTTCAACGTGCTTTGTTACAACTTCCCGTCACAGAAAGCTAAGGAACAGTGTTTTGATGTAAAAATAAACATTTACTGAGACCACTGAGGCAATTGTAACTTTTGGAATTCTTGTTTTGTAAAAACGAAGATCAAGTTTTTAGTAAACTAGTGAGTGCTGCTCAAGGTATATTTAACACGTTTGATTGGAAAAATTGAAAGTCTGGTTTTGAGATTTTCATTAAAATGGAATAAAGGTGTTGAATTTTAATTTAAATTTTCATAACAACGAGGCGAACTGTTTGTGTAAATAAACCCCGCCACAGTTATCCCAAGTTCGCGCAGACAAAAGGAGTTTTGAAAACTTTTAAGTTCCTTATTCTCTATTTCTTTATATCATAATACAAATGAGCGTTGTCTGCAAGACAAGTAATTTTTGTAGAACGCACTACGTGATGAGTAAAGTTCCTCCTTTTTCACTTGTTCATTAATCTTTTATGTGCCATATGTTTGTGTGACAGCCTTTGTTATCTGGGACTTGTCCATTTGAAACCTTATTAATTGCTTTGAAATAGAGTTTGACGCATTAGGACAGAAGACTGGACTAAGAAATAGTTAATTAGCAATTATTGAATTCGGCTTTCGTAGGATATGAAGAATTCTGCAGATCAAGGAGGGTGTTATCCACAGAGGCCGAAGGCCGAGGTGAATAACACCCTCCGAGATCTGCAGAATTCTTCATATCCTACGAAAGCCGAATTCAATAATTGCTTTATTATTCATTCAAAATATTTCCTCGTTCTTAAAGGAGTTTCGTCGTTTCGCTCTTTGCTTTTCTGCTCACCAAAAATAACACAATCTCGTCCCCAGGTTTTCTCGGTCAACGGTTCAATAATCTGCAGCGGGCTGCACTTTTGACGTCATTGGTTCAATATTCCAACGATTTTTTCCAAATTTGGTGAACAACAGCTGGTTATGGTGAATTATGCGCGTGGTTTTAACCAATCAGAAACGGGGAAATATTTTGAATGAATCGTAATGAAGTTTATAGAGTTCGTATAATCTAGCCAGGAGTTAGAACTGGACAAAAAAAAGGAAAAACAGCAAACAGCAAACATTCAAATTGAATTTAATTGAAAATTGGAATTTTAAAATTCAGACGCTCTTTCAGTTTTTTCCCTTCGTATAAACAAATAATGTCCGAGGAAATATATCCAAGCATATATTCGCGTCAAAGAGAGGTTATTGTGTATTTTTATTTTTCGCAACACCCGAAATCTTTTCAAAATTGGGGAATATCTGGGCCGGGTTTTTCGAAAGCCGGTTAACGTTAACCCAGGGTTAAACGTTATCTGAAGAATTATTTTCTCTTTTTTAAAAATGTTTTTCACCTCTAACATTTGGTGTAGTTTGAGATTACTACAGCTTATAACTGAAGGGCAAACAATATAAACAAAACTTGTCACCAAAACGTTACAAAACTGAAATCAAAATTATCGTTAACCCTGGGTTAGCTTAATCGGGCTTTGAACAACCCGGTCCAGAATAGCATTCAGTCAAGTCGCGCGTTTAGATCAATCATGCACTTGTAATCGAAAATATTTACAAATGTAAAAAATATATGCGAAACATTCTAAAACATAAAAGGAAAATATTTCTAAAACACATTATCCTTTGCAACGTTTATTTTATTTGGTAAGAATTCAGAGAAAGAAACGAAGTGAAACAAAGATCAGCCAGCTAGAAGTTATTCTTGGAAACATAAACTGCTTATGTAATCTTTTTACATATCATCTGTATAAACAGACTGTAGTCTAATTGATGAACTGAAAGCATTGAAATTATCTTTACAAACTTCCATATTTATATGCATAGGTAATCGTATGAACAGAATTGCAATTTTCTCAGTCACAAAATAAATGAGTTCGAGCAATGAAGGATTTAGACTACGAGTTTTATTTGAAGATTTGCTCAAAATTTCACTAGCCTTTCGGCGGATGTAATTTGAAAAAAATTTCAAATATCACGAGTGGTGTGAATCCTTAATTGCTCGAGCTTTCACGCAACTACTGATTTATTACAACTGAGAAAACTGCGAACGACTGCGAGTTAATTTGCACTGCAGTGCAAATTAGGAATGAATGGTACAGTGAAACCCCGTTATAACGAAGTGCCACAGTACCGAAAAAAAGGTTCGTTATAGTGGGGTCTTCGCTACAGCAAAGACCCCTTTATAACGAATTATCTGATTAACAACAAAAATATTCGTTATCGCAGGGTTTCCAAGCTGAACGAAGCTGAACCAAGCTGAACAATGGGATATACACCATGCAAAACAGTCTACAGACTTTCGCGTGAACAGCTACATTTAAATAAAGCAAAGCTTTGAAGGTCAAAGTTTCACTATCTTGACCAACAGGAGTCGTGTCTGGCTTATCAACCATATATATCATCATGTCGTTTTTACTGACTGCGAGCGACAGGACAAAATATTCGTTATAGCAGGGTAAATTGTGTGTTGAAACCGTCAAAATCCATTCGTTATAGCGGGGATTTCGTTATAGCGGGGTTCGTTATAGCGGGGTTTGTTTCCAGATATTTTACTCACGGTAATTCTGCCGGGCTTTCAAATGTTGTTCGTTATAACGGGGTCTTCGTTAGGAAATTGCTCTCAGCCAATCTCAATGAAGTAATCTGATTCCCAGTCATACAATAAATTGTAAGATTAGCTCGAATAACTGGTTGCACCGCAGTATAATATCCTTCTTAGCAGTGATCTCCCTTGTTTTCAGCACAACAGGTAAAAGAGCATTTTAAACCGGTAAAGCAATGAAGTGAATAGCAGGCTTGTTTGTTAAGGATTGAAATTCGCCCCATTCTGGTCAACTTCAGCGCCGACCTTAAATTAAGTCTAAACAAATTCAAGTTATGCCCTCATTTGCTAGGTAGTTTGTGTAAGTATTAAATACAAGACAAAAGAGTGGTTGTCGGAACGTTCCTTGTAATTTTCTCTTTGTTCCTGTCAGCTTGTTTCATTAGTAGCACTTAAAAGCTAACATAGAAAGCAATCCGGTTTGTGCTTAGCCTTTTTTCACTCTCTGGTCAACCTCTCAATACATGAATCATCAGTAACTTACTCTGCTTTCTATCCTGTCCCCTTATTGAATTGCTACGGTGGCCCACAACTGTCACAACTGTCACGGCAAAATAATTAACCTCACAGCAAATAGAAAAACCTCACGGCAAAAAGAAAAAGACTCGCACCAAAAAGAAAAAGACTCGCGCCAAAAAGAAAAACATCACGGCGAAATGAAAAAGACTCGCGGCAAAAAGAAAAACCTCATGGCGAAAAGAAAAAGACTAGTGGCAAAAAGAATAACCTCATGGCCAAAAGGAAAAGACTCGCGGCAAAAAGAATAGCCTCCCGGCAAAACGAAAAAAGACTCACAGCAAAATTTCTTCAATGCCGAGAGGACATATTAATTCTAATTTTTTTTTGTCGTGAGGTTGAGGTTTTTCTTTTTGCCATGAGTCTTTTTCTCTTTGCCGTGAGGTTTTTCTTTTTGCCATGAGTCCTTTTCTTTTTGCTGTGAGGTTTTTCTTTTTGCTGTGAGTCTTTCTTTTTGCCATGAGGTTTTTGTCTTTTTTGCCGTGAGGTTTTTCGCCGTGAGTCTTTTTCTTTTTGCCGTGAGGTTTTTATTTTTGCCGTGAGTCTTTTTCTTTTTTGCCGTGAGGTTATTCTTTTTGCCGCGAGTCTTTTTCTTTTTGCTGCGAGTCCTTTCCTTTTTGCTGTGAGGTTTTTCTTTTTGCTGTGAGTCTTTTTCTTTTTGTCGTGAGGTTTTTCTTTTTGCCGTGAGGTTTTTCTTTTTGCTGTGAGGTTTTTCTTTTTGCTGTGAGTCTTTTTCTTTTGTCGTGAGGTTTTTCTTTTTGCCGTGAGGTTTTTCTTTTTGCTGTGAGTCTTTTTCTTTTTGTCGTGAGGTTTTTCTTTTTGCCGTGAGGTTTTTCTTTTTGCTGTGAGTCTTTTTCTTTTTGCCGTGAGGTTTTTCTTTTTGCCGTAAAGTTTTTCTTTTTGCCGTGAGTTTTTTCTTTTTGCTGTGAGTCATTTTCTTTTTGCCGTGAGGTTATTCTTTTTGCCGTGAGTCTTTTTCTTTTGTTGCCGTGAGTCTTTTCCTTTTGTTGCCGTGAGGTTATTCTTTTTGCCGTGAGTCTTTTTCTTTTTGCCGTGAGTCTTTTCCTTTTGTTGCCGTGAGGTTATTCTTTTTGCTGCGAGTCTTTTTCTTTTTACTGTGAGGTTTTTCTTTTTGCCGTGAGGTTTTTCTTTTCGCCGTGAGTCTTTTTCTTTTTTCCGTGAGTCTTTTTCTTTTTGCCGCGAGTCTTTTTCTTTTTGCCTTAAAGTTTTTCTTTTTGCCGTGAGTTTTTTCTTTTTGCTGTGAGTCATTTTCTTTTTGCCGTGAGGTTATTCTTTTTGCCGTGAGTCTTTTTCTTTTTGCTGTGAGGTTTTTCTTTTTGCCGTGAGGTTATTCTTTTTGCCGCGAGTCTTTTTCTTTTTGCTGCGAGTCTTTTTCTTTTTGCCGTAAAGTTTTTCTTTTTGCCGTGAGTTTTTTCTTTTTGCTGTGAGTCATTTTCTTTTTGCCGTGAGGTTATTCTTTTTGCCGTGAGTCTTTTTCTTTTTTGCTGTGAGGTTTTTCTTTTTGCTGTGAGGTTTTTCTTTTTGCTGTGAGGTTTTTCTTTTTGCTGTGAGGTTATTCTTTTTGCCGTGAGTCTTCTTCATTTTGCTGTGAGGTTTTCCTTTTTGCCGCGAGTCTTTTTCTGTTTGCCCTGAGTCTTTTTCTTTTTTGCCGTGAGTCTTTTTGCCGTGAGGTTAATTCTTTTGCCATAAATTGCTCACCAAAAGAACATTTCAAAAAACAAAAAGGAATTATAAAATTGATATCAGAATGTAAAACTTAACTTTCAGTTTCTTTGAAAAAATTATGCAGGTAAAATTAAAAAAGTCATCTTCATCAAAGTCTGACTGATAAGCATCATTTTTCTCAAGTTCCAAAGCCACTTCATCGCCGATGTTGCTGTTTCCTAATAAAAACATTTTCTTTGAAAAGACCTCCATCTAATATGCATTACAGTTTTCTAATTTTTCACCTTTGGCATTAGATGTCAAATGAAATCGAATAGCATTTTCATTTGCAAGTGTTTTCTTTTTTGTATTGATTTTCTTGCTCTAAAGTCAAAGAGAAATAGGCAAAAGCCACTTCCGTGGTATCTTCGTTGTGCTTACACAAAATGTCACTATCAAATAAGCGGTGTTCTTTCAAACCAAATGAAATTCGCTGCATATTCATTTTCATTCAAATTCTGGAAAGGTTTTATTGTCAAGGATTTTCTAAAAACGTCATCTCAAATAGATTTTAAACACTTTTGACCTGAATGTGGAGCATTTCATGACGAAAATGAAGTTTGCGATCACCACATGTGAATGTTGGTCAATTTAACAACACCAGTTTTCTAAAGCCGATAGTTAGGTGGCAAGTTCAAGGAACTGATTTCCCCGCATTGCTTGCAAATCAAATACTTGTGCTTTACCTTTAACTGTTTCCATTCATGACTTGCCATTGCTGACAGAGTGCAATGAAAACAGCGTTCGTTGTCGCTTCACGGTGAAACTGAACGCAAACAACTACAGATGCACATGCAAAGAAATGACATCTGCTACGATGGAATTGTGGCAGAAAGCCCGCCAAAAATTCGCAGATCCTGGAAGTTCGAAAGCCACAGATAGTACTCGCAAACCAAAGCCCACGCAGTTTATCTTTTAATCTGTTTATTTATTCATTTACAAAGATAAAATACCGACTACGTCGGTGAAACAATTATTTTCTTTTACCTGTTGAATTTTCAAGAATTCCAAGGGATTTTAGGCGGTAATGAGTGGTTGTACAGGCGGTAAATTTTACCAGTTACCCGCCTGAAAAGGAGAACACTGTCTTAGGAGAGCAGGACAAGAGAGGAGAAGAGGTGAGGAGAGAAAGGAAGAGAAAAGAAGAGAAGGGAAGAGAAGAGAAGAAAAGAAACTAGGTACGAGTCTGTAAATTATGGGATAAGCAACTATTGATCCACATAACCAGAAAGAGCACACCAAGATTCACAAAATTCCCAAGTTTGGTATTAATCAGGCTAGTTTTGACAGAGATACAGCGATTTAAAAACGTCAAAATTAAGAACGAAATGTATGGCCATCCGAACGCTGTGTTCAGACAGCGTCTGGATGGGATGGCCATACATTTCTTTGTAAATTTTGACACTTTCAAATGGCTCGATCTTGCCTACTATTGAGGCTATTTCCACCAAACTTGGGGATTTTGTAAAGCTTGGTCTGCACTTTATGACTATGTCGATCAATAGGTACTAATCCCATAATTTACAGACTCGTACCTAGTCCTTCACGGTATGAAATAAGGCAATAGCCACGTTGAGCACCAGGGACCCGTTTCTCGAAAGACCCGGTAACTTAACGGGGCCGAATCATATTTTGAAATCAAACCCTTAAGAAAAGTAAGGTGTGTTCTGACCTCTAATGAAGTCCATTTTATTTCTTTAGCTGATAACTTTGTTGTACCATTTTCTGAAAACGTTTGAAATTCCCATCCTAATGGAAACCAAAACAGCTTAGCGGGCCCAGTAATTACCAGGAGCCTCGAGAAACGGGCCCCAGGACCTTCACTGAAAGGTAGAAACAAGAAGTAAATAAATAAATTGAATACTTAACCAGGATAACCCTTCAGTACAAAGTACTGTTATCAACGGGGTCCTGCTGACTAAGAGTTAAAAACTAGTAATAAAATAAATTCATATCATAAACACACAACAC
>JAHPZR010022526.1:10000-19558 GCA_019787425.1 Platygyra sinensis | reverse complement strand
TGTTGTGTGTTTATGATATGAATTTATTTTATTACTAGTTTTTAACTCTTAGTCAGCAGGACCCCGTTGATAACAGTACTTTGTACTGAAGGGTTATCCTGGTTAAGTATTCAATTTATTTATTTACTTCTTGTTTCTACCTTTCAGTGAAGGTCCTGGGGCCCGTTTCTCGAGGCTCCTGGTAATTACTGGGCCCGCTAAGCTGTTTTGGTTTCCATTAGGATGGGAATTTCAAACGTTTTCAGAAAATGGTACAACAAAGTTATCAGCTAAAGAAATAAAATGGACTTCATTAGAGGTCAGAACACACCTTACTTTTCTTAAGGGTTTGATTTCAAAATATGATTCGGCCCCGTTAAGTTACCGGGTCTTTCGAGAAACGGGTCCCTGGTGCTCAACGTGGCTATTGCCTTATTTCATACCGTGAAGGACTAGGTACGAGTCTGTAAATTATGGGATTAGTACCTATTGATCGACATAGTCATAAAGTGCAGACCAAGCTTTACAAAATCCCCAAGTTTGGTGGAAATAGCCTCAATAGTAGGCAAGATCGAGCCATTTGAAAGTGTCAAAATTTACAAAGAAATGTATGGCCATCCCATCCAGACGCTGTCTGAACACAGCGTTCGGATGGCCATACATTTCGTTCTTAATTTTGACGTTTTTAAATCGCTGTATCTCTGTCAAAACTAGCCTGATTAATACCAAACTTGGGAATTTTGTGAATCTTGGTGTGCTCTTTCTGGTTATGTGGATCAATAGTTGCTTATCCCATAATTTACAGACTCGTACCTAGTTTCTTTTCTTCTCTTCTCTTCCCTTCTCTTCTTTTCTCTTCCTTTCTCTCCTCACCTCTTCTCCTCTCTTGTCCTGCTCTCCTAAGACAGTGTTCTCCTTTTCAGGCGGGTAACTGGTAAAATTTACCGCCTGTACAACCACTCATTACCGCCTAAAATCCCTTGGAATTCTTGAAAATTCAACAGGTAAAAGAAAATAATTGTTTCACCGACGTAGTCGGTATTTTATCTTTGTAAATGAATAAATAAACAGATTAAAAGATAAACTGCGTGGGCTTTGGTTTGCGAGTACTATCTGTGGCTTTCGAACTTCCAGGATCTGCGAATTTTTGGCGGGCTTTCTGCCACAATTCCATCGTAGCAGATGTCATTTCTTTGCATGTGCATCTGTAGTTGTTTGCGTTCAGTTTCACCGTGAAGCGACAACGAACGCTGTTTTCATTGCACTCTGTCAGCAATGGCAAGTCATGAATGGAAACAGTTAAAGGTAAAGCACAAGTATTTGATTTGCAAGCAATGCGGGGAAATCAGTTCCTTGAACTTGCCACCTAACTATCGGCTTTAGAAAACTGGTGTTGTTAAATTGACCAACATTCACATGTGGTGATCGCAAACTTCATTTTCGTCATGAAATGCTCCACATTCAGGTCAAAAGTGTTTAAAATCTATTTGAGATGACGTTTTTAGAAAATCCTTGACAATAAAACCTTTCCAGAATTTGAATGAAAATGAATATGCAGCGAATTTCATTTGGTTTGAAAGAACACCGCTTATTTGATAGTGACATTTTGTGTAAGCACAACGAAGATACCACGGAAGTGGCTTTTGCCTATTTCTCTTTGACTTTAGAGCAAGAAAATCAATACAAAAAAGAAAACACTTGCAAATGAAAATGCTATTCGATTTCATTTGACATCTAATGCCAAAGGTGAAAAATTAGAAAACTGTAATGCATATTAGATGGAGGTCTTTTCAAAGAAAATGTTTTTATTAGGAAACAGCAACATCGGCGATGAAGTGGCTTTGGAACTTGAGAAAAATGATGCTTATCAGTCAGACTTTGATGAAGATGACTTTTTTAATTTTACCTGCATAATTTTTTCAAAGAAACTGAAAGTTAAGTTTTACATTCTGATATCAATTTTATAATTCCTTTTTGTTTTTTGAAATGTTCTTTTGGTGAGCAATTTATGGCAAAAGAATTAACCTCACGGCAAAAAGACTCACGGCAAAAAAGAAAAAGACTCAGGGCAAACAGAAAAAGACTCGCGGCAAAAAGGAAAACCTCACAGCAAAATGAAGAAGACTCACGGCAAAAAGAATAACCTCACAGCAAAAAGAAAAACCTCACAGCAAAAAGAAAAACCTCACAGCAAAAAGAAAAACCTCACAGCAAAAAAGAAAAAGACTCACGGCAAAAAGAATAACCTCACGGCAAAAAGAAAATGACTCACAGCAAAAAGAAAAAACTCACGGCAAAAAGAAAAACTTTACGGCAAAAAGAAAAAGACTCGCAGCAAAAAGAAAAAGACTCGCGGCAAAAAGAATAACCTCACGGCAAAAAGAAAAACCTCACAGCAAAAAGAAAAAGACTCACGGCAAAAAGAATAACCTCACGGCAAAAAGAAAATGACTCACAGCAAAAAGAAAAAACTCACGGCAAAAAGAAAAACTTTAAGGCAAAAAGAAAAAGACTCGCGGCAAAAAGAAAAAGACTCACGGAAAAAAGAAAAAGACTCACGGCGAAAAGAAAAACCTCACGGCAAAAAGAAAAACCTCACAGTAAAAAGAAAAAGACTCGCAGCAAAAAGAATAACCTCACGGCAACAAAAGGAAAAGACTCACGGCAAAAAGAAAAAGACTCACGGCAAAAAGAATAACCTCACGGCAACAAAAGGAAAAGACTCACGGCAACAAAAGAAAAAGACTCACGGCAAAAAGAATAACCTCACGGCAAAAAGAAAATGACTCACAGCAAAAAGAAAAAACTCACGGCAAAAAGAAAAACTTTACGGCAAAAAGAAAAACCTCACGGCAAAAAGAAAAAGACTCACAGCAAAAAGAAAAACCTCACGGCAAAAAGAAAAACCTCACGACAAAAAGAAAAAGACTCACAGCAAAAAGAAAAACCTCACGGCAAAAAGAAAAACCTCACGACAAAAAGAAAAAGACTCACAGCAAAAAGAAAAACCTCACAGCAAAAAGAAAAACCTCACGGCAAAAAGAAAAACCTCACGACAAAAAGAAAAAGACTCACAGCAAAAAGAAAAACCTCACAGCAAAAAGGAAAGGACTCGCAGCAAAAAGAAAAAGACTCGCGGCAAAAAGAATAACCTCACGGCAAAAAAGAAAAAGACTCACGGCAAAAATAAAAACCTCACGGCAAAAAGAAAAAGACTCACGGCGAAAAACCTCACGGCAAAAAAGACAAAAACCTCATGGCAAAAAGAAAGACTCACAGCAAAAAGAAAAACCTCACAGCAAAAAGAAAAGGACTCATGGCAAAAAGAAAAACCTCACGGCAAAGAGAAAAAGACTCATGGCAAAAAGAAAAACCTCAACCTCACGACAAAAAAAAATTAGAATTAATATGTCCTCTCGGCATTGAAGAAATTTTGCTGTGAGTCTTTTTTCGTTTTGCCGGGAGGCTATTCTTTTTGCCGCGAGTCTTTTCCTTTTGGCCATGAGGTTATTCTTTTTGCCACTAGTCTTTTTCTTTTCGCCATGAGGTTTTTCTTTTTGCCGCGAGTCTTTTTCATTTCGCCGTGATGTTTTTCTTTTTGGCGCGAGTCTTTTTCTTTTTGGTGCGAGTCTTTTTCTTTTTGCCGTGAGGTTTTTCTATTTGCTGTGAGGTTAATTATTTTGCCGTGACAGTTGTGACAGTTGTGGGCCACCGTAGCAATTCAATAAGGGGACAGGATAGAAAGCAGAGTAAGTTACTGATGATTCATGTATTGAGAGGTTGACCAGAGAGTGAAAAAAGGCTAAGCACAAACCGGATTGCTTTCTATGTTAGCTTTTAAGTGCTACTAATGAAACAAGCTGACAGGAACAAAGAGAAAATTACAAGGAACGTTCCGACAACCACTCTTTTGTCTTGTATTTAATACTTACACAAACTACCTAGCAAATGAGGGCATAACTTGAATTTGTTTAGACTTAATTTAAGGTCGGCGCTGAAGTTGACCAGAATGGGGCGAATTTCAATCCTTAACAAACAAGCCTGCTATTCACTTCATTGCTTTACCGGTTTAAAATGCTCTTTTACCTGTTGTGCTGAAAACAAGGGAGATCACTGCTAAGAAGGATATTATACTGCGGTGCAACCAGTTATTCGAGCTAATCTTACAATTTATTGTATGACTGGGAATCAGATTACTTCATTGAGATTGGCTGAGAGCAATTTCCTAACGAAGACCCCGTTATAACGAACAACATTTGAAAGCCCGGCAGAATTACCGTGAGTAAAATATCTGGAAACAAACCCCGCTATAACGAACCCCGCTATAACGAAATCCCCGCTATAACGAATGGATTTTGACGGTTTCAACACACAATTTACCCTGCTATAACGAATATTTTGTCCTGTCGCTCGCAGTCAGTAAAAACGACATGATGATATATATGGTTGATAAGCCAGACACGACTCCTGTTGGTCAAGATAGTGAAACTTTGACCTTCAAAGCTTTGCTTTATTTAAATGTAGCTGTTCACGCGAAAGTCTGTAGACTGTTTTGCATGGTGTATATCCCATTGTTCAGCTTGGTTCAGCTTCGTTCAGCTTGGAAACCCTGCGATAACGAATATTTTTGTTGTTAATCAGATAATTCGTTATAAAGGGGTCTTTGCTGTAGCGAAGACCCCACTATAACGAACCTTTTTTTCGGTACTGTGGCACTTCGTTATAACGGGGTTTCACTGTACCATTCATTCCTAATTTGCACTGCAGTGCAAATTAACTCGCAGTCGTTCGCAGTTTTCTCAGTTGTAATAAATCAGTAGTTGCGTGAAAGCTCGAGCAATTAAGGATTCACACCACTCGTGATATTTGAAATTTTTTTCAAATTACATCCGCCGAAAGGCTAGTGAAATTTTGAGCAAATCTTCAAATAAAACTCGTAGTCTAAATCCTTCATTGCTCGAACTCATTTATTTTGTGACTGAGAAAATTGCAATTCTGTTCATACGATTACCTATGCATATAAATATGGAAGTTTGTAAAGATAATTTCAATGCTTTCAGTTCATCAATTAGACTACAGTCTGTTTATACAGATGATATGTAAAAAGATTACATAAGCAGTTTATGTTTCCAAGAATAACTTCTAGCTGGCTGATCTTTGTTTCACTTCGTTTCTTTCTCTGAATTCTTACCAAATAAAATAAACGTTGCAAAGGATAATGTGTTTTAGAAATATTTTCCTTTTATGTTTTAGAATGTTTCGCATATATTTTTTACATTTGTAAATATTTTCGATTACAAGTGCATGATTGATCTAAACGCGCGACTTGACTGAATGCTATTCTGGACCGGGTTGTTCAAAGCCCGATTAAGCTAACCCAGGGTTAACGATAATTTTGATTTCAGTTTTGTAACGTTTTGGTGACAAGTTTTGTTTATATTGTTTGCCCTTCAGTTATAAGCTGTAGTAATCTCAAACTACACCAAATGTTAGAGGTGAAAAACATTTTTAAAAAAGAGAAAATAATTCTTCAGATAACGTTTAACCCTGGGTTAACGTTAACCGGCTTTCGAAAAACCCGGCCCAGATATTCCCCAATTTTGAAAAGATTTCGGGTGTTGCGAAAAATAAAAATACACAATAACCTCTCTTTGACGCGAATATATGCTTGGATATATTTCCTCGGACATTATTTGTTTATACGAAGGGAAAAAACTGAAAGAGCGTCTGAATTTTAAAATTCCAATTTTCAATTAAATTCAATTTGAATGTTTGCTGTTTGCTGTTTTTCCTTTTTTTTGTCCAGTTCTAACTCCTGGCTAGATTATACGAACTCTATAAACTTCATTACGATTCATTCAAAATATTTCCCCGTTTCTGATTGGTTAAAACCACGCGCATAATTCACCATAACCAGCTGTTGTTCACCAAATTTGGAAAAAATCGTTGGAATATTGAACCAATGACGTCAAAAGTGCAGCCCGCTGCAGATTATTGAACCGTTGACCGAGAAAACCTGGGGACGAGATTGTGTTATTTTTGGTGAGCAGAAAAGCAAAGAGCGAAACGACGAAACTCCTTTAAGAACGAGGAAATATTTTGAATGAATAATAAAGCAATTATTGAATTCGGCTTTCGTAGGATATGAAGAATTCTGCAGATCTCGGAGGGTGTTATTCACCTCGGCCTTCGGCCTCTGTGGATAACACCCTCCTTGATCTGCAGAATTCTTCATATCCTACGAAAGCCGAATTCAATAATTGCTAATTAACTATTTCTTAGTCCAGTCTTCTGTCCTAATGCGTCAAACTCTATTTCAAAGCAATTAATAAGGTTTCAAATGGACAAGTCCCAGATAACAAAGGCTGTCACACAAACATATGGCACATAAAAGATTAATGAACAAGTGAAAAAGGAGGAACTTTACTCATCACGTAGTGCGTTCTACAAAAATTACTTGTCTTGCAGACAACGCTCATTTGTATTATGATATAAAGAAATAGAGAATAAGGAACTTAAAAGTTTTCAAAACTCCTTTTGTCTGCGCGAACTTGGGATAACTGTGGCGGGGTTTATTTACACAAACAGTTCGCCTCGTTGTTATGAAAATTTAAATTAAAATTCAACACCTTTATTCCATTTTAATGAAAATCTCAAAACCAGACTTTCAATTTTTCCAATCAAACGTGTTAAATATACCTTGAGCAGCACTCACTAGTTTACTAAAAACTTGATCTTCGTTTTTACAAAACAAGAATTCCAAAAGTTACAATTGCCTCAGTGGTCTCAGTAAATGTTTATTTTTACATCAAAACACTGTTCCTTAGCTTTCTGTGACGGGAAGTTGTAACAAAGCACGTTGAACATTTTAACAATTCATGCGATGCGAAAAACCTACGTCGTTACCAGTCAAAGCCTTTAAAAGCATTGTTCCCGAGTCTTGCTGTTTCTGATCTTGGTGCTAGTTTATCGCTCAACCTAGCCTTTTTACATCGCCGGGATGGTAGAGCATAGTAATTTCACAGTCGTTGCGTTTAACGTCACCCAAATTATAGTTACTTTTGCCTTATTCTTCAGTGTTGCGGCCATTGCAATTGGTGACTTCAAGTATATACATGACAGGTTATAATTCAAATGTAATATATATCGGAAAGCAACCTGACGGATTGTCGCCATTTCGAAAGTAAAAGGGCATTCGAATTGAGCTTTCATTATTATGCAAACACAAATTAAAATTCAAAATATGTTTCCAATCTTTTGTTTTTGTAGAAAATGACAAACTATTCGAGGATTATTTTCTGCTTAAGAAGAAAGTAGATCCTGTGAAGCGGATTTCAGAAACGAGGAAAAAGGAAAGCTATAGATTCTAACTTCTTTTGTTTTGCAGCTACAAATTAAAATTTAAGAATTATTAGGAATCGCCTGCTTTCAAGTGCCATTTATTTTACTTCAAAAACAGATGTCACTTTAATTAGCACATGTATTTCATCAGTTCTCACGCAAGCAGTTACAACCAGCTCTTCAACCTCAGTAAGATCAAACCGTCTCATGCACAACTCAGCCCCTCGTCGCTCAGGGCTCTTTTTCAAAGTTTAAGCTGTACAATGTGGAATGAAACTGATCCACTCTACTCAACGTACATCGTTAACTGTGTGTTCAACGCTTTCTCAGCCTACACCGCCATCATGTTGAACATTTTAACAATTCATACGATGAGAAAAACTTCGTCGCTACCGAAACCTTTGAAAACACTGCTCTTGAGTCTTGCTGTTTCTGATCTTGGCGTTGGTTTACTTGCTCAACCTTTGTACATCGCAAACATGATCAATCTTCAGAATCGTACTCATTTCGTTCATGCCACCTTTAACGTCGCCCAAGTTATATTTACTATTGCCTCATTCCTGAGTATTGTGGCCATTAGTGTGGACAGATTCCTGGCTGTTCATCTTCATCTCAGATATCAGGAGCTTGTGACTTACGATCGAGTTTCTGTTGCAGTCATCTCAATTTGGACTTTGAGTGCATTTTACGGGCCAATGAGTTCGTTTTTGAGCTCAAAACAACTTGTTTACGTTATTATGCTTGTTATTTTGGGGTTTTGTTTCATTATTACAGGAATTGTTAATTGTAGAATATATTTCACTGTACGTCACCACACAAACCAAATTCAAGTCCAACGCCTAGTAGCACAGAATAGCACAATGGAAAGGGTAGAGCGGAACAGAAAATCTGCTGTCAGTACGTTGTATGTATTTCTTGTGTTTTTAGTTTGTTATTTGCCAAACTATTGCGCTTCAGTTGCCCGGACTCTTTGGAATATTTCGCTAGATACCGCTTGGCTGGGTCTGTCTTTTTACGCTCTTACCCTGGTATTCCTTAATTCATCTCTGAATCCTGTTATTTACTGCTGGAAGATGAGACACATTCGACACGCTGTGATAGACGTACTGCGAAGCATATATGATATTTCCAAGACAAAAATTGATAGTACTGCTGCTATAAGAGTAAGTTAAGAAACATCATAACGACTACTAATGGTTCATAGGGAGGCAACTTGGCCGAGTGGTTTAAGGGGCTGGATTTGAAATCTGGAGATCCTTGGTTCATTTCGTCCACCCTATTGCTATCGGTAGTCCCGAGCTCAACTCCTCGACCGCGTTTGTGTAAATAGCCAACTGGTCAGCCTCCCACCAGTAGGGATTCTTAAGGTCATTCCACTGAAATAGAACCTAAACTGAGATTTTTCTCAAACTTTGCCAATTGATTGTTTATATTATAGGAACTTAAATTTGGAAATAAAAATGAGGGGTCCCCATGTTCGTTTAGGAGCAACAGCACCTCGTTTATACCATATAAATCCTTATAAAAGCACCACGATTGCTTGCTAAATTCACGTTTCCGACGATTGTTTTTTTCTCAAAACTGAGAATTGGCCCATATTTATTTTACATAGAGAAATTTACTACTCAATTCAAAACGACAGAAAAAAATGATAGGTCACCGTAGTCGTTTTCGAGAAAATGACGATTTACCTCTTCGGCGAGGTCGAGTCGTAAAGAAAAAGCCGCCATTTTCTAATGCGCGCGCGCTAATCACGCGTAAAACTATGCGCAGTAGGGATGCGCAATGCAATACTGGGGAATGACCTTAATTGTTTATGTTATATTTGGAATGTTCAGTTACTTATGTACAGTGTCCCCAATGAGCACTACCGTGCTAAATACATACGACACTTAAATAAAGTTATTATTATTATCATTATCATATCACTGTTATTTTATCAAAAGAGTGAAAAAATAGAAACTAAACTACACTAGATGTGTGAAAAAAACTCAAAAGAAAGTAAATTACATCTAAATAACAATAGAATAAAAGACTGCTTACGCAACGGTCTTGAATTGTTATTGATAATGATGATGATGATGATGATGATGATGATGATGTCGATGGCGACGACAACGACAACGACGACGACAACGACGACGACGATGATGATGATGATGATGATGGTGACGATAGCGGTGGCGACGACGACGACGATGATGATGATGATGATGATGATGATGATGATGATGATAG
>JAHPZR010022526.1:2500-5000 GCA_019787425.1 Platygyra sinensis | reverse complement strand
TCCCGGGCTGCTGCAAGAGCAACTTTATAAATGATATCACCACCAGCAGCTCATCCATTTACATAGAAACTCTGACTTAGATAAGGACTAAATTAGCAGTAAACAATTGGTAAACTGAACAGTTTGATCGCGGGGCCATTGATAAAACAATCAGGCCTGTATTATCCGGGGCTACCAAAAAAGGAATGTCATTTTTAAGTGCAAATTGAAAAACACGTTGTTGCGCATTTGTTTTGTTGAACGATCTGAGAATTTTTTAAAAGGGCTATAACATTATATTAAAAGATCTTCATTTATTCACGCACCTGTCTGTGGGGCACAGTTACGGTGAAATGTTCGCTCGCAACTGCATAGACAAGACAAGACAAGAAGAGCAATGTAATCGCATCGTGTTTAATCCCCAGTTTCAGGGAATACTTAGGGACTATCTTATCATAATTTAGTCGAACGTTTGGTTTTAACCGCAGAACTCTTCTTATTTTCAGATGTCCCGTGACTATTGTTTGACATGACGAGTTATGACAAGCAAACAAAAAACATCTTTTAATGACAAATTTACAGCTGTCTAGTAAAATAGGTCTACAATTATGATAAAGGTCCAAATAATTCCCTCAGTATTTTAGCACTAAAATTGAAATAACCGGCGCGAGCCGCGCTGTTCGGCTAAAACGAAAAATTTGACCATGAACAAGTAACTAAACGGTCTCCGTGTAAAATAAGTTCTTCCTCTATTTTTTTAGTCAATAAAACTTCTTGATAATATAAACGGTGTTTATGGTAATTTGCAATTTCTTTTTGACAAAAGTGAAAGCCCCTTGTAAAATATGAATATTCGTAAATACGGACGAGATATGACCAAATAAAAGAGAACCTGAATTTCTGATTTCTATAATTGTAATTTCGACAGGAATTCTAATTGTTTTCCTACTTGTTAAGTATACACGCACCCACGACTAACTTCCACTACGAACTGCTGACTTCACCCGTATTAAGTCTATTCAAGGGCGGCAATTTTCCAATGGACAGGTCCCAGACAACTTGCATATACAAACATCACATGGAAAGGTTTAATTAACTATCAAGGACTTAACTTATCACCTGCTGCTTCGAGATCAAAGTTTCTCTTGCAAAAATAATTAATTTGCGTTATGATATAAATTGAGGGAGAGCAATAGACAAAATGGTCACTCGTATTACTGTAACAAGATTTTTTTCTGAGCTTAATTGGAATAACGGAGAAATTTATTTGTGAAACAAGTAAACAGGTTACCGTGCGAGCATCGATCAGGATGCTTGTTTAGTACTGAAAGCCATTTATTTTCGTATGAAGACTTTCCTTCAGTTATTTCCCAATTAAATATATCCGTGTAACTGTTTCAAGATCAAACTAATTGCTAATTGCTATTTCTGCTTTGGGGAAAGGGGAACTTCGTCTGATTTCGCAAACGAGAAAAGCAAAACTAGCATTGTGACATTCATTGTCATGAAAATTCAAACTCGGCACTTTTCTGTAACGTACAATCTTTACGGAAACCGCAAAGTTAAGTTCTATTTGTCTACTTGAACGTCTAATATCACTATTGGCTGAAGTATAATCATTCATTTCGTTACATTAGATATCATCTTTTTTTCTGCCATAGTGAACAATGAATAATCAATTTAAGCAACAATGTCAAAGGATCGCCTTCTTTGAACAGACAGGTTTTTTACCATGAAAACAGATGCCAGTTTAGTACTCGTACGCATCAGTCCTAGACCGGAATCAAACCGCCTCCTCTGCAACTCAGCGGTACAACTTCACTGTAGCATCACTCTGTAACCTTTTTACAAAGTTCAAGCTGTATAATGAATGAATCTGACTCACTCTACTCATCGTTAATCGTTAACTGCGTGTTCAACGCTTTCTCAGCCTACAGCGCCATCGCGTTGAACATTTTAACAATACACGCGATGAGAAAAACTTCGTCGTTACCAAAGCCTTTGAAAACACAGCTCCTGAGTCTTGCTGTTTCTGATCTTGGTGTTGGTTTGCTGACCCAACCTTTGTACATCACACGGATGATGAATCCTGCTAACTCCACTAACACCCTGCTTTACATCGTGGCACTTGTATTTATGTACTCTTCGTTATTAAGTGTTGTGGCCATTAGTGTCGACAGATTCTTGGCCGTTCATCTTCATCTCAGATATCAGGAACTTGTGACTCACAAGCGCGTTGTTGCTGTGGTGATCTCAATTTGGGTTTTTAGTGCAGCCTTTACATCAATTTGGCATTGGGCCTCATATGATGTCGCCCAGCTCGTCAACATTGTCATTCAAAGTGTTTGCTATATTATTACAGCAGCTGTT
Source organism: Platygyra sinensis (assembly GCA_019787425.1). Taxonomy (NCBI): domain Eukaryota; kingdom Metazoa; phylum Cnidaria; class Anthozoa; order Scleractinia; family Merulinidae; genus Platygyra; species Platygyra sinensis. The sequence goes on along the minus strand of JAHPZR010022526.1, from coordinate 2,651 downwards.
TACTGCAAAATTTATTTCACCGTACAACGCCACGCAAAGCAAATGCAAGCCCAACAAATACAAGTAGCACAGAATTGCCAACTGGAAAGCGCTGCGAGGCAGAGGAAATCTACTGGCAGTACATTCTACGTATATCTTGTATTTTTAGTTT
>JAHPZR010022523.1:0-16841 GCA_019787425.1 Platygyra sinensis | reverse complement strand
TTACTTCTAAGGTAAGGAAATTTAAATTACCCTTGAGATGTACAATGAGCCATACTCGTTTGAAATACATACCAGCTAAAAATCTAAAATGTTATAAGGTGATGATGAATTGTTGATAAGACTGAAATCTAAGCTGACTAACTATTCATAATGTTAATGTGAAACAACAAACAGATATGCTATATATGAAATACTTCAAATAAAAAAACACCTACATGTAACTAAATGAATGAATAAAAATAAAACTCGTGTGATAATATACCATTACTAATTTACAACAAAAAAAAAAATTTAAAGCTATTGGCTACATTACAATGTACCAAAAGTTTCAAGCTGCTATAACATAAATGTACAAAGTAAACAAGCACAGGACTGGAAATCACTTGCTTTTCTGATCCTTTTATTTGTCTGAGAACAGTGTTTGAAAAAATCTTTGTCTCTTTTTGATTGGGGCAGATGGAGGTTGCCACCACATAGCTGCAGCACTGTTTGATCTGGAAGCAAGTGTGCAATTTAATAATCTCCTATCATGCACATCAAGAGAGGGCATGTGGAAAAAGAAAGAGAAATGAAGGAAGTTTGCCTATTCAGGACCCACAAACAAGAGGTGGTGGCTATGGTGTAACAGTAAAAGACTACACAGAGCCAGAGCCAATTACAAGAACAGTTAGAGCACAATATGACAATTGTGATTACTCTTAGCAATTTCTGCTAACCCAGTGAAGGTTTTTGTGCTTCACCATTTTGAACAGGTCGTTGGGTTTGTCACCACTTAGCGGAACACTAAATTTCTCTTTGTGGATCGCCAAGGTGCTGGTGCTAGAACTAGAAGTACTGTAGAAGAGCTGGCATCACTATTTGCCATATCTAGGGCCATCTAGTGGTTAAGCTGCTGAAAAAATGCCCTGAAGATACAACAGATGTGAACCTTTAAAGAGACTGAAGAGATTGAGCAACTGAATCAATGTAGTCAATAACTTGTATTCTATTACACCACGTAGACTTTTCTAGCATCTGGTTGAAACAAAATACTATTTGACAGTTTCAGTTAGATACCTATTAACAGGAACACTCTATAATTTGGTTTGAAAGGAAATACCAGTGGCTTTGGCCGCTAAAATGTTTATTTTGGGTCGTGACGATTTCCCAAATTCCCAACAAATGGCGAAAAAATCCCGCAACCCATGCTCAAATTTTGCCAAGTGGCGAGTCCTGCTTCCCGGGGAGCAGTCAAATCCCAGATCCCGTCAAGATATTTATTGTTTTCCCAATTCCCGCATCGTATTTTGGTCAAATCCCACATCCCGAGAATACCCTTCCAGACCCTGTTCAGCTCTGCCTTTCTTACATTCAGCCAAAGAACTAGGACAAACAGAGGAAGAAATCAGGGCTTTGATAAGCAATGATTTAAATGTCAGCAAACAAGTGTACAAAGTGTTGATCTTTATTCAGTGAGTGATTATTCTAGTGTTTGTTTCTGTTAACATTGAAAAAGTGACAACTACAGTCTCTAAAGAATTTTGCAATTGAATTCCTTGAGTCTATTTTGTTTAATGAAAAGCAAGCAAAAATGATCAACAAAGACTGTCAATCAATCCCAGTCCCAATTTTTGTTCGATCAAAAGGGCAGGAAGAATTATGACTTTCTCATTTTTACTCTGTGTGGCACTGCAGAGAGAGCACCAACAGGAGAAATGCTGTTAAGCATCTTAGGAATTACTGTCCAATATCTGAAGATACAGTGCCAAAACAGTTAACATGGGGTCATGAAAAAGAAAAGAAAGTACTTGATCTCTGTATTAAAAAAACAAATGAGAAATCATGACAACTAGTCGATTGAAAACAGTGGACTCATAATAAACACAAGCACACTATGGCTCTTCCTGGGAGTCAGTCCTCATGGTCAAAGGATTTGTGAGTGCTGTCAGAATAAGAAGTTAATTCAAATAAGAGCAGGTAAGCAAACAGAAATCTCCCTTCACAGGTTGCAGCTAAGGAGAAGCTTATGTTTTTTGGTGGCAAATGTGACCTGGAAGGCGAAAACGGACACTAACGGTTTTCCATTAAACTGGTGAAAATAAACGGATTGTAAACGGTTGGCAAATGATTAATACAAGTGTTTAAATGGTTTCTCTTTCCGTTTAAACGGAAAACCAAAAGCGTTAAACGGTTTGACAAAATCCATAAACGGATCGAGGGAAACGTTAAATGGTTTAAGAAAAATCATAAATGAAATTCTGAAAACGTTAAACGGATAAAGGGAAACGTTAATCAGTAAACGAAATTGTTAAACGGATAGCTCACAGCGTTTCACGGTTGTAAATAATCAAACACTAGATAGCCGAAAATCACTGTTCGGAATCCTATTAAAAACCGCTTTGTTTGAGAAACGAGCGATCACAAGGAGTGAGTAAACTAAGAATGTCACGCTTCATTTTTGAATTATAAAACTTCAAGAAGTTCTTGCGACGCAAAATCACGGAAGTTCGGGTGAACTTTTAAATCTTAACAATTCAGGGACAAGTTTTACCGCAGCAGCAATGCAGATAACCAGTAAAATTACTAGCAAAATAACTCGACATGCGAAGCACACGCTTTGTTGATCTGTTAGCTTATGCGTTGTGTGCGACCGAGAATCATAATTCTTTCAAGTGTTTGCACTCAGCAAAAAAAAAAAAACTCTTCTGATTATGCCACAAAGAAATCACAAAAAGCATAATTATGAAAACAAGTTGTCTAGATTATAGTATTTTGCCAAAGGCTAATGGGCTTAAAAACTTTTCTGTTTTAAAACACGTACCGAGGTCAACACAATGAACTGTTCACTCGTGCAAAAACCTTTCAACGAGTATTCACGGCCGTTGACCACGACCGCATAAAGTCACGATTAATTTACGACAACAAGATATATTGTACCATGCAGTTTTGATATTCAATAAAATGATCCTCCGTTAAACTGACAAAACTGCTTGTTAGATGTTTAAATGCTCCTTGAAAATCATTTTACGCTGACTTACTGTTTGTGACATTCTGAAAGCTCATCGGCAGTAACGCTGTTACTTCACGCTGATTGGATGATGCTAAACAATGCATCCAATCAGCGTGGAGCAGACAGTGTGACTGTGTTACTCCATTGGCTGGGGACGCTGGTCGCTTGGAAAGATGCATTTCTCGAAAATTATTTGGCGATTATTGTCAAACAGAAATGTTATCTTAGCGTGTGGTTGAGAGCTTCAAATGAAAGGTACTTTTCTTTTAACTGAAAACTAGTAATAATAAAACATGATAAACTGTTCGCTGCAAAGTTTTGCCCTGAAACGAATGCGAGATTCATCATAAACTGCAGTCAGCTGCTGCCACCTCGACCATACCCGTACGAAATTTTTGAACCGACCAGAGACGGAATCCAGCCTAACTCTGACCGGAATACCGCTCTCAGAGCCAAACATAAGCTAAACAAGAACCAGACAGAAAAAAGTGTTCGGCTCTGTAGAGGAGAGCCAGACAAACTTCTGCTCGTGTCATGCCGAAGTCAGGCTGGACAAGAGAATAACACGAGCGTGACAAGAGCCGAACAACATCACATTTCTTTTCAAATTTTTATTGCGTCGTTTTGTAGCCTGACGAGAACCTGAAATAGAGCCAGACAAGTCAGCCAGATAATTATATTGAAATCAAAACATATTGGACAAGGAATTACACTAATTCCCGATGAATTTAAGGAACAGTTTCGACACCGCAAAAGCTGCAATTTTGTCACGCGTGGAAGAAAAAGCATATTGAAGCAAATATAAAGAAAGAATATGCGAGACTTACCTCAATTTGTTTGTCATCTCATGCACTAAACGTTTTTCATTTCCACTATTGCAAGACAAAGGTTCCTGCGCGCGATTGTATATTAAAATATGGCTTATACAGATTTGTGCTCTCTCGGCCGTGTAATGGCAATCAACCGCATCGGCGGTTGAAAAAGCACCAGCGAGTCCACTTTGTAACGATATTTACGTCAACACACCCATTTTACCAATGAATATAGCCTTTAAATCATTCTCGTCGAATCGTTGATCATACAAGCGCAACCCTTCGAGTATGAAAGATCAACAGATGACCGTCACAAAAAAAGGTAACATTCTCTCGCGCGTGGTGAGTAACTTGCCTGTCACGTGTTGACCTCTTTTTCGTGTAACGGACGGATCGGGGTGGGGGTGGGGGATCATTTCCCAGCACCTCTTGTGTAGTTTCTATTGTTTCAAGAGATAGCGGCATTGCTTGGATCATTTAATATGTACTGTTTGGTGAGCCAATAACAAACGGTGTTTTGGACAGTTACAGTTATTATTGGCTTTATTACTAAAATATGACTGAGCGCTGAGCTTGCTTTACAGTCAAAACGCCTGAAGCGTTCCGCCTAAACAATGATTAATGCTTTCATTAATCCAAAACTGTTTCGATTCTTGGCTTCAAATTTCGAAAACTCAACTGAATATTGTAATCATCCAACCGTAGCGTCCATTCGAATATCGAATGTTCATTGGACCAATAACAAAGTGTTCGAAATACGGAAAATGTTTTCAGGGTAGCCATCGGAATGATTTTCCACTACTAGCACACTGACTTGCACAGCACATTTTCCCAGGACATTGATCGACCCTTGTACAAGTCCCAAAGGACTTAGCGGACTACGAAACGGAATGTTGCCGGCAGCAGTTCCCCAATCTCTGCCTGAATTTCTTTCCTGGCATCTGAACACGTCCTTTCCAAGAACGCTTCTAGTTTTCTACCAGAGCCAAGTTAGTTTTCTGCCATCCGTGAACTCAACGAACACCATGGTGGACGAAAGAGCTCAAAATGGCGCCTTCATTCCAGGACTCCTCCATCGCGTGACCAACTGTCGTTTTATGTATTGTTCATTAGTCCAATCAACATTCAATATTCGAATGGACACTACGGTTAGATAATTACAATATTCAGTTGAGTTTTCGAAATTTGAAGCCAAGAATCGAAACAGTTTTGGATTAATGAACGCATTAATCACTTTTTAGGCGGAACACTTCAGGCGTTTTGATGTGCTTCAAATTTGATCTAACGAATATAGTGACTCAAAGCAAGTTACCCTGAGTGCTAGATGACTTCTATATGCTACTGAAAAAAATATGCTTACCTTTGTCCCCAACTTTTAAGATGGTGGCTATGAGCCGTTCCTTTTTCCCCCTTCCGTCGCGCCAATCTACATCCACCTCATTTCTTGCCTCAAATGTCAAGTCACTTCTTACTTTACATTTGCTCTTGGGTAAAACACTAACGCTTTTGTCTGAATCGAAATAGAGGCAGGCGTACATTATGCTGCAGATCGACCTTCTGAAGGACCTGAAGTGAGAAGCTAGCTAGCTGCAGTGTGAACCTCCGTGCACTATAAAGTGATCTATAAAGTAAGCGCCAAAAGTTTATTTTGTAACCGCAGCAATTTGATGCAACCAATGCTAGGTAAGCCGACACCTGCAAAGCAAACATTCTTTCATAGAAGGCGTTGATTGAGACCATACTCAACATTCTTGCCTAACCACGTTATCTAGACAACTGACTCCAGGGCTAAATTGATGCAAAAAGTTTAATTATTCCATTTTAAAATGTCTTCAGGATTTAAAGAGATCAAAATACCCCTTATGGCTGCGGGTTCAGGCCCGAAAAGTTCTCAGGATGCAAGTAATACTGAATCTACACACTCTACACAAGCGGGAAATGATCTAACCAAAGGCACATGTAACAGTGCCATCTTCCCGTCTTCGTTTCAAGATGTTTCTGTTCCTATTTTCAGAGAAAAGAACAGTGGTGCAGCCATCTTTGATGGTGACAGTCAATTAGATAGTGGTCATATTGCTGGGGTTTCATCCTCATGTCGCCATGAAGAAATATTTCAACCAATCCAAGAGCCTTTGTGCAAAATGCCAAAACTTAACGACACTGCAGGCTGTCGTGACGAGTTCATATTGCGTGAACCGGAAACCTCCACAAGTCACGATCAATTTATGGAAACCTGCGACGAAGTCTTGGAAACTTTGTTTACAAACGTTTCTTCACGGGAACAATGTTCTCCATCTATTATCTTGTCATCTGTAAATGATGTCAATGAAGGGGAGCTGAGCCAGTGTGATTCAAACAGTGAATGTGCTGAATGTGACCCGAGTGGAGACTACGACAGAGAAGATGTCTACGTTGACGTGGAAGAAAACCTATCTTTTGAACTACACGAAACTGAAACTGTAAGAGAAGTGAGTACAAATTCTCTGCCTCTGCACCAAGAAGCCCGCGAGTCCAGCGACGATAACAAAGCTCCTCTGTATCCTTCTGCACAAATTACAATTGGAAGCACTATTGTTTTATTGGTTTTGTTCACTATTAAGTACAACTTGGCTGCTGACGCAATAGGCCATCTCCTCTCCCTCTTATCTTTAATTCTGCCTTCGGGGCATATTTTACCAACCTCGCTAAACAACTTCAAAAACTACTTCCGCAACATTCGCAGTCCGCTTGTCTTTCATTATTATTGTTCATTCTGTTTAACTTACGTAAGCCGAAACAAACCCACTGAGACTGTTTGTCCAAATGGCGGCTGTCTCAAGGAATTGACCGCGAAAGGAGCTTTATCGTATTTTATTGAAATCCCTATTATTCATCAGTTATGTACATTTTTCTCAAGGGAAGGCTTCTACGAAGAAATTCAACATCGTTTTTCACGGACGAAAAAGTTCAGATGATACGATAACCGATGTCTATGACGGTGTTCTCTATAAAGAACTTTGCAGTAAGGGGATTTTGAATTGTAAAGACAATATTTCATTCATAATGAATACTGATGTTGTCCCTGTATTTAAATCATCCAAAGTATCCATTTGGCCAGTTTATATGATTATAAATGAGCTTCCTTACAGGAAGCGAATGGCAAAGGAAAACATGCTGTTGTCTGGTCTATGGTTTGGAGAACGAAAACCAGCGATGTGTACATTTCTCAAACCTCAATCTGAAAGTCTTCGAGAACTGGAAACGGGAGTTGAACTTGAGGCCCCGACGCGTGGTAAATTTACATGCAAAGGAGTGGTGCTGGCTTGGACCTGTGATCTTCCTGCACGCTGTTTAGTCTGCAATAGTATGCAATTTAACGGAGAGTATGGGTGCTGGAAGTGCCTTCAGCAAGGTAAGACAGTTAAGGCTGCAGGTGGACACGTTCGAGGCTTTCCCTACCAAGAAAACAACCCTAAAGGGCTGCTGCGAAATAAAGAGGATACAATTAGGCATGCAGCTGAGGTAACCAAGAAGCAAATGGCGGGAGAAAAATGTTCGAACGTCATGGGTGTCAAGGGACCTAGTTGGCTGTCTTTTCTCCAGCATTATGACGTTGTTCGTGTCATCGCAATTGATTACATGCACGGTGTTCTCCTCGGGGTTCAAAAGCTGTTGCTCAAATTATGGTTTAATCCATCATTTTCTGGAAATACATATAGTATCAGTCATTTAGCCGAAGCTTTGGACGAACGTCTTCAGCATATTACTCCAACTCTTGAAATCAGCAGACTCCCTCGTTCCGTTACAGAACACTTGAAATATTGGAAAGCAAACGAACTGCGATCATTTCTGTTATATTACGGAATTCCGACACTTTACGGGCTTTTGCCAGATGTCTACTTTAATCATTACGTCCTTTTTGTTCATGCTATTTATCTGCTATTAAAGGACGAGATCAAACAGTCGGACCTTTGCGAAGCCGAAAATTTGCTAAACCAATTTTGTGCTTTATTGCCCGTCATTTACGAGGAGCGATTTACTACGATGAACGTCCATCAATTGCTTCATCTTCCAGACAATGTACGAGAACTTGGTCCTCTCTACACTCATAGTTGTTTTCCATTTGAGGACAAAAACGGTTACATTTTGAAACAAATACACGGCACACAGTTCATCGATTCGCAGATAACGTATGCAGTAACACTTACACAAAAGATTCCAGAGCTGAGACAATCCTGTATTTGCCCCGATTCAGAAGAAGACAAGCTGTTTCATCAACTGTCATATCCCCAAAAACCAAAGAGGGGAAAGGAAATACTGCCAGAAATTTTCATTTTGGGAACTCCTTTTAAAAAAGTCCTCGATGATGACGAATTTAAAGCATTAGAATTTATTTTAGGCTATGCCCCTTACTCTCTTGAAGTCACAGCTTTTAATCGTCTTGAACTCAAATCATCTTACATTTATGGAACCTTGTACAAACGCATGTTTAGGCGAAACTGCTCAACCATCAAGTATCAAGTGAATGGCTTAGTACATTTTGGGCAAGTGAGATACTTTATTCTGTATCATGATACTCAGAGGTGGGTTGGTACGTCACCTAGCCCTAGTTCAGCCTCTAACCTGTGACAATTATAGCCCGTCCTCTCACATAAGTGTAATTTCTGTCGGGAATCAAAACCCTGTTGTACTTTTTGTCGATATTGAGTCAATTACTGAGAACTGTATTTATATTTCCTTTCCTGACGAGAATGAAAGAGCCTATGTTTGCGAGTTTCCAAACAAATTGGAAATGGAATGACTGCATGAATAGACAGACCCTGGGATACAGACTTTTTAGTCGGGCGATCCGACTATAAGTTTACCCTCGTATTTCGTATCAAAGCTCAGTCACGTGACTGGCCGGTAAAATTGGAAAGAGACTGGTGCGCACTGCAAATGATCTTAGATCGTCTCGTTACTCTATAACGGGTCAATAACGTGTTCTTGCCCATGAGACTGGCCTCCAGCCTGCAATCAAAAGCTTAGGCAATAATATCTCGGAATAAAAGTTATTTGATGATGTGTGATTTGATGTCCGTGTACATTAGCAGCCACGCTACCGCAATTCACAGTAGATCAAAGTTCGTTACAGTCAAAACGCCTGAAGTGTTCCGCCTAAAAAGTGATTAATGCGTTCATTAATCCAAAACTGTTTCGATTCTTGGCTTCAAATTTCGAAAACTCAACTGAATATTGTAATTATCTAACCGTAGTGTCCATTCGAATATTGAATGTTGATTGGACTAATGAACAATACATAAAACGACAGTTGGTCACGCGATGGAGGAGTCCTGGAATGAAGGCGCCATTTTGAGCTCTTTCGTCCACCATGGTGTTCGTTGAGTTCACGGATGGCAGAAAACTAACTTGGCTCTGGTAGAAAACTAGAAGCGTTCTTGGAAAGGACGTGTTCAGATGCCAGGAAAGAAATTCAGGCAGAGATTGGGGAACTGCTGCCGGCAACATTCCGTTTCGTAGTCCGCTAAGTCCTTTGGGACTTGTACAAGGGTCGATCAATGTCCTGGGAAAATGTGCTGTGCAAGTCAGTGTGCTAGTAGTGGAAAATCATTCCGATGGCTACCCTGAAAACATTTTCCGTATTTCGAACACTTTGTTATTGGTCCAATGAACATTCGATATTCGAATGGACGCTACGGTTGGATGATTACAATATTCAGTTGAGTTTTCGAAATTTGAAGCCAAGAATCGAAACAGTTTTGGATTAATGAAAGCATTAATCATTGTTTAGGCGGAACGCTTCAGGCGTTTTGACTGTAAAGCAAGCTCAGCGCTCAGTCATATTTTAGTAATAAAGCCAATAATAACTGTAACTGTCCAAAACACCGTTTGTTATTGGCTCACCAAACAGTACATATTAAATGATCCAAGCAATGCCGCTATCTCTTGAAACAATAGAAACTACACAAGAGGTGCTGGGAAATGATCCCCCACCCCCACCCCGATCCGTCCGTTACACGAAAAAGAGGTCAACACGTGACAGGCAAGTTACTCACCACGCGCGAGAGAATGTTACCTTTTTTTGTGACGGTCATCTGTTGATCTTTCATACTCGAAGGGTTGCGCTTGTATGATCAACGATTCGACGAGAATGATTTAAAGGCTATATTCATTGGTAAAATGGGTGTGTTGACGTAAATATCGTTACAAAGTGGACTCGCTGGTGCTTTTTCAACCGCCGATGCGGTTGATTGCCATTACACGGCCGAGAGAGCACAAATCTGTATAAGCCATATTTTAATATACAATCGCGCGCAGGAACCTTTGTCTTGCAATAGTGGAAATGAAAAACGTTTAGTGCATGAGATGACAAACAAATTGAGGTAAGTCTCGCATATTCTTTCTTTATATTTGCTTCAATATGCTTTTTCTTCCACGCGTGACAAAATTGCAGCTTTTGCGGTGTCGAAACTGTTCCTTAAATTCATCGGGAATTAGTGTAATTCCTTGTCCAATATGTTTTGATTTCAATATAATTATCTGGCTGACTTGTCTGGCTCTATTTCAGGTTCTCGTCAGGCTACAAAACGACGCAATAAAAATTTGAAAAGAAATGTGATGTTGTTCGGCTCTTGTCACGCTCGTGTTATTCTCTTGTCCAGCCTGACTTCGGCATGACACGAGCAGAAGTTTGTCTGGCTCTCCTCTACAGAGCCGAACACTTTTTTCTGTCTGGTTCTTGTTTAGCTTATGTTTGGCTCTGAGAGCGGTATTCCGGTCAGAGTTAGGCTGGATTCCGTCTCTGGTCGGTTCAAAAATTTCGTACGGGTATGGTCGAGGTGGCAGCAGCTGACTGCAGTTTATGATGAATCTCGCATTCGTTTCAGGGCAAAACTTTGCAGCGAACAGTTTATCATGTTTTATTATTACTAGTTTTCAGTTAAAAGAAAAGTACCTTTCATTTGAAGCTCTCAACCACACGCTAAGATAACATTTCTGTTTGACAATAATCGCCAAATAATTTTCGAGAAATGCATCTTTCCAAGCGACCAGCGTCCCCAGCCAATGGAGTAACACAGTCACACTGTCTGCTCCACGCTGATTGGATGCATTGTTTAGCATCATCCAATCAGCGTGAAGTAACAGCGTTACTGCCGATGAGCTTTCAGAATGTCACAAACAGTAAGTCAGCGTAAAATGATTTTCAAGGAGCATTTAAACATCTAACAAGCAGTTTTGTCAGTTTAACGGAGGATCATTTTATTGAATATCAAAACTGCATGGTACAATATATCTTGTTGTCGTAAATTAATCGTGACTTTATGCGGTCGTGGTCAACGGCCGTGAATACTCGTTGAAAGGTTTTTGCACGAGTGAACAGTTCATTGTGTTGACCTCGGTACGTGTTTTAAAACAGAAAAGTTTTTAAGCCCATTAGCCTTTGGCAAAATACTATAATCTAGACAACTTGTTTTCATAATTATGCTTTTTGTGATTTCTTTGTGGCATAATCAGAAGAGTTTTTTTTTTTTTGCTGAGTGCAAACACTTGAAAGAATTATGATTCTCGGTCGCACACAACGCATAAGCTAACAGATCAACAAAGCGTGTGCTTCGCATGTCGAGTTATTTTGCTAGTAATTTTACTGGTTATCTGCATTGCTGCTGCGGTAAAACTTGTCCCTGAATTGTTAAGATTTAAAAGTTCACCCGAACTTCCGTGATTTTGCGTCGCAAGAACTTCTTGAAGTTTTATAATTCAAAAATGAAGCGTGACATTCTTAGTTTACTCACTCCTTGTGATCGCTCGTTTCTCAAACAAAGCGGTTTTTAATAGGATTCCGAACAGTGATTTTCGGCTATCTAGTGTTTGATTATTTACAACCGTGAAACGCTGTGAGCTATCCGTTTAACAATTTCGTTTACTGATTAACGTTTCCCTTTATCCGTTTAACGTTTTCAGAATTTCATTTATGATTTTTCTTAAACCATTTAACGTTTCCCTCGATCCGTTTATGGATTTTGTCAAACCGTTTAACGCTTTTGGTTTTCCGTTTAAACGGAAAGAGAAACCATTTAAACACTTGTATTAATCATTTGCCAACCGTTTACAATCCGTTTATTTTCACCAGTTTAATGGAAAACCGTTAGTGTCCGTTTTCGCCTTCCAGGTCACATTTGCCACCAAAAAACATAAGCTTCTCCTTAGCTGCAACCTGTGAAGGGAGATTTCTGTTTGCTTACCTGCTCTTATTTGAATTAACTTCTTATTCTGACAGCACTCACAAATCCTTTGACCATGAGGACTGACTCCCAGGAAGAGCCATAGTGTGCTTGTGTTTATTATGAGTCCACTGTTTTCAATCGACTAGTTGTCATGATTTCTCATTTGTTTTTTTAATACAGAGATCAAGTACTTTCTTTTCTTTTTCATGACCCCATGTTAACTGTTTTGGCACTGTATCTTCAGATATTGGACAGTAATTCCTAAGATGCTTAACAGCATTTCTCCTGTTGGTGCTCTCTCTGCAGTGCCACACAGAGTAAAAATGAGAAAGTCATAATTCTTCCTGCCCTTTTGATCGAACAAAAATTGGGACTGGGATTGATTGACAGTCTTTGTTGATCATTTTTGCTTGCTTTTCATTAAACAAAATAGACTCAAGGAATTCAATTGCAAAATTCTTTAGAGACTGTAGTTGTCACTTTTTCAATGTTAACAGAAACAAACACTAGAATAATCACTCACTGAATAAAGATCAACACTTTGTACACTTGTTTGCTGACATTTAAATCATTGCTTATCAAAGCCCTGATTTCTTCCTCTGTTTGTCCTAGTTCTTTGGCTGAATGTAAGAAAGGCAGAGCTGAACAGGGTCTGGAAGGGTATTCTCGGGATGTGGGATTTGACCAAAATACGATGCGGGAATTGGGAAAACAATAAATATCTTGACGGGATCTGGGATTTGACTGCTCCCCGGGAAGCAGGACTCGCCACTTGGCAAAATTTGAGCATGGGTTGCGGGATTTTTTCGCCATTTGTTGGGAATTTGGGAAATCGTCACGACCCAAAATAAACATTTTAGCGGCCAAAGCCACTGGTATTTCCTTTCAAACCAAATTATAGAGTGTTCCTGTTAATAGGTATCTAACTGAAACTGTCAAATAGTATTTTGTTTCAACCAGATGCTAGAAAAGTCTACGTGGTGTAATAGAATACAAGTTATTGACTACATTGATTCAGTTGCTCAATCTCTTCAGTCTCTTTAAAGGTTCACATCTGTTGTATCTTCAGGGCATTTTTTCAGCAGCTTAACCACTAGATGGCCCTAGATATGGCAAATAGTGATGCCAGCTCTTCTACAGTACTTCTAGTTCTAGCACCAGCACCTTGGCGATCCACAAAGAGAAATTTAGTGTTCCGCTAAGTGGTGACAAACCCAACGACCTGTTCAAAATGGTGAAGCACAAAAACCTTCACTGGGTTAGCAGAAATTGCTAAGAGTAATCACAATTGTCATATTGTGCTCTAACTGTTCTTGTAATTGGCTCTGGCTCTGTGTAGTCTTTTACTGTTACACCATAGCCACCACCTCTTGTTTGTGGGTCCTGAATAGGCAAACTTCCTTCATTTCTCTTTCTTTTTCCACATGCCCTCTCTTGATGTGCATGATAGGAGATTATTAAATTGCACACTTGCTTCCAGATCAAACAGTGCTGCAGCTATGTGGTGGCAACCTCCATCTGCCCCAATCAAAAAGAGACAAAGATTTTTTCAAACACTGTTCTCAGACAAATAAAAGGATCAGAAAAGCAAGTGATTTCCAGTCCTGTGCTTGTTTACTTTGTACATTTATGTTATAGCAGCTTGAAACTTTTGGTACATTGTAATGTAGCCAATAGCTTTAAATTTTTTTTTTTGTTGTAAATTAGTAATGGTATATTATCACACGAGTTTTATTTTTATTCATTCATTTAGTTACATGTAGGTGTTTTTTTATTTGAAGTATTTCATATATAGCATATCTGTTTGTTGTTTCACATTAACATTATGAATAGTTAGTCAGCTTAGATTTCAGTCTTATCAACAATTCATCATCACCTTATAACATTTTAGATTTTTAGCTGGTATGTATTTCAAACGAGTATGGCTCATTGTACATCTCAAGGGTAATTTAAATTTCCTTACCTTAGAAGTAAGAGTAAATGAAAATATGGACCTTCCTTTGCATGGACATTAGGCTGAATGCACACTTCCATCCTTCTTTAAAATAAGAAACCCATATATGTTGCTGGCCCATCATCAGTCTTAGACCTTTCAGTTGGCTTTACAGAAAAAAACTGTAACTGCTGGTACTAGGCATACTTAGTTAATCTTTGCACTGTCTTACATGTGTTAATTTTTTGCACCAAAATCGCTTTAAATGCTATAATTTGCACAATCTTATTTGTATTTTCCTTGATAATGGAGTCACGACTACTCCAGAACGTCAGATTTTATCGTTCATTTTTACAGTTTTATGTTTTAAGTCAAATTATTGTGGTATCCCATCTGGATTGTTTGGATTTAACCAGTAAACACTTGGATTAAACCAACATATATTGACTCAACAGTTTAATGGTGGACAATGTGTTTGTAACCAATCTCTTACACGCATGCGCCAATGGGTAATACACTACAATCCCTCCCTTGTTTGACATAGATCTTGGACTGAAAACTAAGTGTGAGAATGGTTCTCATATGATGAGGGATTTTACAAACCAAAACTGTTCTAGGTAACAACAGTCTTTCTTAAAACAATAGCTGGAACAAGAGCAACAGCATGAAATATTCACAGTCCTCGCTGGACTTATCCTTATGCCATAACATTACTAAGTCCTCAATCATACTTGTCTGATGAAAGTTCTGTTGCTAAGACATAACAAAGTCCTTAAACCGTGCTGCTAATGTTCTAGACCTGGTAGGTGTGCATGCAGTGTCTTTGATAGCATCGGGTTTTGCTGCACTCCCGACCACCATCTGTGTATGAGTTTCTCCCGAATGTTCATCACTTTCATTTACACTTAGCTGTGCTTGATGTGCAGTAAAACTGTTCGAAATAGAAGGTGATAAAGACATCTCACTCTCAGGCACATTACTCTGCCCAAGGAATTTCTTTACAGGGTAGCGTTTTTCTTATACTGGACACCATCAGGTGATTCAACCACTACACTGTTGCCTGACTTGTCCAGAACACGGTATGGCTTCATTGTCTCTATCACATACTTCTTGGTCATCCACTGGGAATTCTTCAATCCCTGGTATACGGGTTCGCAGCTTTCTGCGGAACAGGAGTTCTGTAGGGCTTACTCCAGTTGTGCTGTGTGGAGTGGTTCTGTACATTATGAGGAAAGAACGAAGTTCTTCTTTCCGATTTCTTCTCTATTTGTGCAATCTTCATCCTCTTCAGTAGGAAGCAGTTCTGTCTTTCTACTTCTCCGTTTGCCTGATGCCAAAGCAGAGTCACTCGTCTGTGTTCAATGCGTTCGTCAACAAATTAATTTTACAGAATTCTTCACTTATGAACTGCGGTCTATTATCGGTAGTGATACTAACGGTTTTACGGAATTCTTCACTTATGAACTGCGGTCTATTATCAGTAGTGATACTAACGGGCAGTTCATGGGTAAGGAATGTCTTCCTCAGACTTGCAATGACCTTGTTAGCAGTTGTAGACTTCAAGACTTCTACTTCCATATAGCGACTGTAGTAGTCAACAACTACAAGGAGATGGTCTCCTGACGGCAGAGATGGCATCATAAGGGCTGCTGAAATGTGTTGCCATGGACCTGAGTACAGTTCAGTCCTCTTGAGGGGTTCTGGTGGCTTGGGCAAACTGACCATCTGGCAGGGATGACAGGTCTTACAAAACATTTCTGCATCTTTTGTCACACCCTGGCCACCAGACTTTGTACGAAGTCTGTGCTTCATGGACACTATTGCTGGATGACCCTAGTGGGCAAGATGCAGGACTTGATCGCATAAACTAGAAGGGATGATGATCCGTGTTCCTCGCAGTACTAATTTTCCTATAATGGAAAGTTCATTTCTGATGAGCAGGTATCGCTTGTTCTCAAGTTTGTGCAACATTTCTGTTTGCACACATTTTCTTATGTTTGACAGTTCCTTGTCTGCATCTGAGGCATGCTCGATCTCTCGGGTAGACAGGGCTTGTGGAGTAGAATTTTCTGCAATGAATCTGACATACTCTTCTGCCTCAGAACTAAGGTATCCACTTGCTTTGCTTCTTGTAAGGTGAGACAGGGAATCTGCAATGTTTTCTTTCCAGGTATGTGTTTGACAGTAAAACGATAGGGTTGGAGTCTCAACACCCAACGATTGACCCTCATGCTGGGTTGTGACTTCTTCGAGTAGAGTAGTTTTTGATTATTTCTGAAGTCTATAATACCAAGAATATTTCCACACCCTTGGTTTAGGAAATTATTCAAATTTGTATGGTTGATGATACATTTAACATTTTTTGTACAGATATCATTGAACTGTATATTGTATTGTTAAGAGGGCCACATAATTGTAGCATTTCCCGGAATTACGGCTATTTCACCCCACAGTCATTTTGCCCCCATACAAGAGTTACTTTGCTTTATACAGAAGTTACTTCGCTCCATGATAGAAATCTGTAACATTTGTCGTGAACTTTTTGTTTTGATGTTGGAGTTTTGAGCACACAAGCTACTGTGCGACGGAGTTAGTCTTTTTCCTTTGTATTTTTCATCGCTTGGTGTCGGACAGTGTGAGTAACCATTATTTTCATTGTCTTGTTATTTTATTTCCTCCAACTCCTACCATATTTAACCACAGTTTTCGATCTCCCCTTTTAGTTTTTCCACCACGTGCCATGAAAGTGAACGCAATAAAGAAGTGATTGTCATATCGTGGCATTGGGTTTTCAATGGCAGTTCTCGGCTGATCGTACATCGTAGTCAGGAACGACATAGAGACCATGTTGAAGTGAACAAGTTGTCACTTTCACTGAGAACCAAGTGAAAAGAGATGAAAAT
>JAHPZR010022522.1:2500-10273 GCA_019787425.1 Platygyra sinensis | reverse complement strand
ACAAAGCTCTTCAAATTTGGGTGACACACTTTTGCAAATAACGCGCGAATGAAAAAAAGCAGAGACCTGATTCTTGGCGAGGTTGTTTATATATCAATCATCTATTGTATCCCAGGTTTTTGACTTTATTCATTGAATGGTACGATTTTTAGGTTTGATCACATGACTGGTGAAAACCGAGAATTGTCTTAGTGTAGATCTACTAGTCGTTCAAAACTTTATCTAGATCCTCCTCACATACACGTTAAAAACGCCAGGAAGCGGCCGTCATTTTATTAACAAGCGTACACTGTTACGCTATTCACTATTTATCACAGAATAGATAGCGACTGGCGTAGCCAATCAGGGAACGGCGTTCGTGATAGATCTCTAGTAGATTTATTCTAATACTGAACGCACGGCAACATGGAATTTATTGGTTAATTATAGAATAACCAAATCAATGCGCGCGCTGATTGGTCATTCAGTTATGGTTTATTGTGCCGGTAAACCCACGGAAAAATCGCGCGTCTTCTGAATTATTATATAAAAGCAATAGACCACAAGTTTCTATGGTTTATTTAACAAATAAAGAAGCCTAAGCCGTGTATTACACTGTGATAAAACACGACAGACATTTGAGAACACGAGGGAATGTAGAAAACACGAGCCGCAGGCGAGTGTTCTCTACATTTCTCGAGTGTTCTCAAATGACTGGAGTGTGTCTCGTGTTCTACCAACATCGCGCGTGGTCAGCCTATAAACCATAGAAACTTGTGGTCTATTGCTTAATTATAATCCATCAAATCTTTTCGATAGCGAGCGATTGGTCTAAAGAAGTCACGTGACCGAATATCCCCCAGCTAAAACTCGGGGATATTTAGTAAATAAACCCCTTCAGGCGGCTGGTATGTCGGCTGATAATGTCCGCGGCTGAGAGATTGTCCGAAAAATGAACATTTGGACGAGAAGCGAAGCTTCGGGGGCAAATGTGAAATTTTGAGGACAATCTCTCAGCCAAGGACATTATCAGCCGACATACCAGCAAGCCAGATGGCGAATGCGCGTGATTGACGTGAGGGAGCAAAGTAAATTTGATTGGTTTAACTAACTTTATTTCCACTGTGATTGGACCAAATTTGACAAGCTGTCATGTGAAATTAATTCTCGTAACGCCCCTTGGATCAAAAACTCGAAAACTTGACGCTTTTGGTTCATATATTCCGACGTACTGTTCATAAACTTGACTAGAAAGAAATGTATTTCAGTCTCAGAATTTACATCTGTGAAACACAGAATGTGTAAAATCTGTAGCACTTGAAAGTGGACTGATTTTTCGTCGCTCTCTCGCTTGAGATGAAGTACTTCAACCGGTAGTTGTTGTTTTGAGCTAAAGGTCACCGGGTTTCATCTCGCGTTGGTTTTCACGGCCTCTCTTTCCGAAGTAGAGAATGGTGTTAAACCATGCCGAATTTGCAAAACTTTCTGGAGCATTCAGACCAAGCTGATTTGCTGCATAGAGGACTTCAAGGTCTTCGCTGGAAATTGAATTGGACGCTTGTGCGTTGTGAAAGAAATCAATCCCCGACGCGCAAGATCTTTCAGTGATGGATCTAGAGCTTCGTTTGCCGGCTTGAATACTTATCCCGAGTAATGGCAAACGGCTTTCTTTGAAGGGAACAGGAAAAAAAATTCTGTCCAGCCCGGAACGAATTGGCTTTCACAGTGTTGCGACTGTATGGTTTTTCTTCCACTGAATTTTCTGGCTTCTGCGTTAAAAAGGTTTCAACATGGTTGACAATTCTGCCGGCTCCATGATTTCAAGTGCGACTGGAATTTCTTTCCTTCCTCTGCGCTAAAGTCGGACGTGAACGGTTGGTTTATTTTATAGTTAGTTATCACATTGTATTAAATCTTTATTTTGTAAAATGAACCGGTTTAAATTTACGTAGGACTAAATATTAAAAGTCTACTCGTGACTTTCTCCACCTTCAAAGACATTGACAGCGTATTTTGGTGACTTTTTTGTACTTTCCGGAACAGCACTTGCCATCAGCTTTTTAATGTCATCATCGCTAGACTCGGTAACACTAGTTTGGTTTCCTTCCATATTAGATAAGAGAAAAGAAAAGTTGAAATTCTTGTGCTGACTATGTTTCTCTTCGACGGAAACAATCGGAGGACAAATATCGAATCGGGCGGGGTTATTGCGTGATAACTGTCCAGAGATTTATACCACGTGACGTAAAATAGCCAATAAAATCAATCAAAAATTAATGGGTGGGTTATCACCGAGAATATACCCCAATTTTCAAAACTGCGCGCGTTGCGTAAAAGATTTGAAGGATAATAAACACGATAGTCTCCATTTGGGGCGAAAATATGCTCGGATATTTGTCCTTGGACATTATCTGTTCCTCGAATCTCGCAGTATTCCTCGACCTACGCTCTCAGAAAACTGTTCGCTTCTCGGAACAGATAATGTCCGCGGACAAATATCCTAGCATATTTTCGCGCCAAATGGAGACTATTGTTTATATAAACCATAGAAACTTGAGGTCTATTGCTTAAATAGCGGATAACACAAGCGTTACAGTTTGCCTAAATTTTCGGATCGAATCACAATAGAACGGAAAATTGCACCATTTCTGATGAAAAAAGTTATGGTTTACATGAACATGGTAGTGTTAGACCACTACTGTTGTGTGAAGAAAATCGTTTATGTGTTTGCAATTTTTTCGTGAATTCGACGAGATGGCATGAGGAAGGAGCAATAATCCATCTAAACAGCACTATAATCCTATGATACATTGGCGGTTTGGAGAATCAAACAATCAAGTTGTGATACTACCACTGATGGGCCACAAGGCAAACCTAACAAAGTCATTTCAAGCTATTATGCAAGAAAATGCGAGATAGTGGAAAGCTCCTCGTTGATGATCCCAGAAACAGGTCAGAAAACGTTTCTAAAAGCACAAATAGCAGTGTCTGAGGTTCTTGCCTGACAACACTTTAACACAGCAGTATTTTGTACATCTGTAGGAAGCGTGAGCTGAGGGCAGCCATCTTCGAAACAGGTGAAAGATCGATCTTTTGGAAAGAACAGTTAAAAGACCTCAAAGATCCCTTTCTGAAGATAGTATCGTACTTTCGCCGAAACGATTTTTAACAATGAGTCCTTCTCATGCTTTCTCCTTAAAATCTTAACAAGAAAAATCCGGTAGCACGTAAACAATTTCTTCGCAAAACAACACTCCAAAATGTTCTTTCCCAGAAATTACTTGATTTTGCATACTTCTGTGACTCAGTTACCAAATTTGGAAGGGCTGTGACGCAAGCCTTTCTTGTATAATCCATAGTCTGCATACGGGTTTTGTGTGTAGATTTTTCGGAAAGTCGACCAACCCTCATTTCAAAGTCGATATATACATATCGGTGGCTAGATTGACCGAGTATCGATAGTGACACTGGTTACTAGTCGGTCGAGTATGCGTCGAATATCGGTCGAATGTCGATCGAGCAACGACCGATGCATCGGTCGATATGTCGGTCGTTACTCGTTCGACATTCGACGGATACATCGGTTGATATGTCAATCGAGGCTCTCCATAAGATACATGATCCCAACAACCTACAACAAAGAAATCTGTCGGGTTTCATAACCATTTCCCTCTATTAACTATGGTTCCTCAAGGCCCTGCTCAAGGTTTGTAGCCTATATATGGCACTAACAAACATCAGTGAAATGATGTAGAGTTGTATCGTCAGTAGACCGTTCCAGCAATACCCCGGATGACTGCACAGGAAACAATATGCAGTCGATAAAAATAATGCCCCAAGCAAACTACCTTGAACAAGTGCATGCCGAGAACCCTCTGAACGAGTAACGTTTGAATCAATAAACGTGAATGGAAGAATGTTAGAGTTCGATCAAGCTTGTTTCATGAGGTACTTTTTGATGTAAAGCAAAATGGCAGGGAATGACGCCATGACCTACAGTAGAACAGAGCAGAATTTCGTGATCTAGTGAAACCGGTTAAACTGGCTTCCTTTGTTTTGTGATTTGGAGTCTCCTGATTGGTTATCTATATTTACATCTGGGTTCTTATTGGTTCAAGCTCATGATATATACGCCCATCTTGAGATCGTGCTCAACTGTAGTGGGCGCTGGTTTGCACAAGTTCGTACGTACAAGGTGACAACAAGAGATTGAGAAGCGCACAAGATGAAGGGGCTAATGCAGATCATTTTCATTTTCTCCGCAGTTCTTGCGACTGGTAAGTTCAAATTGTTGCTTTATTACAGTCTGAACTTCAAAGTAGGAGTGTAGTAACTGTTAGCGAGATGAGTTTGGCGTTCAGACCACATGGTGGCAGTTAAGGAACGATCCACCAGTAAATCTGCCTGATGACTTTCAGGTAAATAATTCCCAAGGCTGTTCTAGTTACCAGACCAGTTCTGAGTTGTCAACTTACTACAAGACCAAACTTAGGCTTGATTTCTAAACGCTGGATTCGATTGACAGAGCGGCGGTTCCAAATATAGCTAGCTGCAAATAGGTTCGCCAAGGCTGGAGCGAAGAGCTTCAAGCCCTGGATTTGGTTCGCGTTGTCTGGTTTCGATTTAGACAGTTTGGTTAAAAAAAATTAGCCTTGTTTTCGTTTGTGAAACGGTATAACTTACGGTAATGACACTGTTATATTCGCCGTTTTTCTAAAGACGTCCTCGAAGGTATAGAAAATTCCTTAATCAGCTTTGAGACCAAATTAATTTCCCGTTAGTAAGTATGAAGAACTTTCAGATGATATCACTGATCCACCGCCGAAACATAACAACTTTTTGGGCACGGACTATTAATAGCAGTGATGTTAACACTATTTGCCCCTAAGAAAGCCAAATAGATTTTCATTTAACTGTCACTTCTAACGTATCAAAGTTTGTTACAAGAAGTGTTGAATCGTAGATTAGGGAGTGCGTTCGATACGTTGTGTGGGGTGCAGGGCTTTGTGCTTCGATGTGCACGAGGTTGACTTGCAACTTCTAGAGAGTGAAATTATCACTAAAAGTCTTTGAGATGTGAACTTGTTAATAGTGAACTCGTAAAATCGGTAGATTCGTGTCTTCATCCAGCCAGATTGCCGGCGGCACCGAGCTACATAACTCCGGCGGTAGGAGTAAGATGTATTATCATCTTATTCAAACAAGCCATGGTCGTTTTCTGTAAACTCGGAGGATATTTGCATCGAAAATGGTCGACATGTAATCAATCACATCGTTCCACTTGTACCCCGACAAAATGGTAGCAGAAATCATTTCTCGATTTAACCATCGATGGATGTATGCCTTTTTTCAAAAATGAAACATTAGTGCACATTTTTCTTTTTTTTCTTTTTTACGTTTATCGCCTATGGAATCTTTCTTCTTCAACGTTCTTTCCGCATTGCTCTTCGGTGCGCCGGGCAGAATTGTCAACGCCCAAAAATTCCGATCTATCATCAGCCCTTCAACTGTGACGTCGGTTGCATTTATGAAAACTTAAGTCCACGTTCTGTTTGTGATTTGTTCTTCTCTTCATTTTAAAAAGAACAGCTTCGGACCAAGCCCGGGTCATGCCGATCGAAACGTCTCCGCACGGCCCACGTTCACAACGAGTGAATATCAGGTCTTTGCAAGGATTTAGGGAGGCCGGCAACTTTCATTCCGGTTAAGCAACATGAAAGCGGAAAAAATAGAAAACTTGTATTTGATTATCTCGCCAAGTTTATAGGAACACCTCGTCTTAACAGTAAAAATTTATATTTATTACGCATGTTTGCACTCGACCTTATGAAACCAGAATACAGTTGACTAATAGACGAATGCCGGTAACGCATGCATCTTGTGTGAGGAATGTCACGTAAATTTTCATAGTTTTTTCTGAAAGTATTAAAAAATCTTTGACAACTAGATACGTGTAAAATGATACCAAAAGTGTTGTAATTTTCGCGAGAATCTCAGGAATGTCCGCATTACGGTCAAACAAACTTCACATAGCAATTCACATGGTGCAATCATTCTATATTTGACATCCAATGGGTGATCTTTCCGCGTGCGGTGTTCACGCTTAGATGCAGCCTGCACCAATCACGTTTCGTTGTTTTCTTTATTTCTTTTGTTCATCTCAAAAACACCCAATGCTAATTACGCATGCAGGCGTCGCTTTCGAACAAACACTCTTTAATTTTTTCCTATCAGCGAACGTGTCGCTACGTATTTTTCATTTGCATACTTACATTAAAGCTAATCATGTATAACTGACGAAGACTTTGTGCTTCTTGAAATTTACCATTTGCTGGCGGCCTCTGCCGACATCTTGGTTTTACAATCAAACCCTTTACTAAGATGACACATGAAAATTTGATACCTCGAAACTTGGAGTTTTATAATTTATTTATCAATTTATTTTTCTTGCGAGTGTCTCATTCTCTCTCAAATTTCATTTCAGTTTCTGGCCTCAAGTGCTACGAGTGCATTGGCACAGATAAGGCCTGCTCAAAGGATGAATTGAAAAAAGACAGCAGCAAAGAATCAACCTGTGTATCTGGAATGGACAGATGCATGAGGATCTGGGGCAAAAAAGGTGATGCCACAGCCGTGGTCAGCTCCTGTAGCAATGAGTTATTGTGCAAAGCTGCCGAGGATGCCAAATGCGACGTGGATAAATGTGCCGTGGGTTGCTGTGACACTGACCTGTGTAACGCAGGCTCGCCTGTTTTCTACAACATGTTCTTGATGACCGTTTGCTGCACTGTAGGCCTGGCACTACTGAAATAAAACAGCGGCACGCACCGTCAGGAGCCCAGGGACGAGTTTGATGTCCATGCAGCTTGTTTTAGATGAAATTCTTCGCTCGCATAAGATAGTTAAAAGAAAGTTTGTATTGTTTTTGCCAGTTTTTTACTAGCATTCGCTGCTCGCAGTCACTTAGATAAACCTTTCTTAATCCTTTTTTAAACAAACCGGTGAAGGTTATTAAGTAAACCTGTGACATTTGTTATTTCAAAGGGGCTTGGTATTAAAAGTGTTAAAAACCAACCTCGTTTGTCGTGAATCCTCAGATGCATGTACATGTGGGAAAAAAACAAACTTCACATATAGAAGAGTGACTAAGAACTTAATGACTGGTTCAAGGGAAATAGTGAGTTTTGTTTCCCCGAGACCCTCAATATTTCCTGAGGCGAAGCCCAAGACAAAAATAGAAAAAACTGCGAACTCCAGCTGCGAACTGCGAACGCCAGCTGAAACTCACAAATTTGCCGCGGTTTCAAAAAGCACGACCTGATCACGTGCGAGTCGAAAGTTCAAGTTGTCGTCTTCTTAAGGAGTTTGTGAGCTTTTGTTTGCCCAAAGGAGTAAGGAGTAAGGAATTCCTCATTTACCAAATAGGTATGAGTTCGAAATAAACGATTTCGAATGAACGGCGTCCAACTGCTGTGTTTTTAGGAGCCTTTTACTTTAGCTCTTGTCACACTATTGTGCAAAGAAGGGTCAAATTGATGAAAGGTATTCAAGAGCTGTTTAAAGCTTGAATTGTGTTCAAAAGCAGGTCAATTAATCAACACACAAAAGGTCTGTTTTGCTATAGAAATGGGCTGTTTTATGTACTCGTGGAAAAATCAGTTTCACTTTTGAAACTGCGGTGTTTACAAGGACTTCCATCAGAAAAGCCTTACTTAAACGCGTAAAATAACCATAATTTCACTGTGATAATATCAATGAAATTATTAAATCACGTTTGACCCTTAAAGTGCACCT
>JAHPZR010022521.1:15000-17096 GCA_019787425.1 Platygyra sinensis | reverse complement strand
GCTCTTGAGGAGAAACATTGGCAAACAATTCTCTCTCGACAAATTCCTCAAGACATGTTCTGACCTCATCTGGACGGGTCACTCCCCTTTGCACAAGGTCATAAATCTTGCTGATAATTCTTCGATCCACGCAGTGGTTAATTGTTGCAGAAGCCCCAAGTGGATGACCCTTATGCTCGATACTTGACGTTATTTTAACGTAATA
Source organism: Platygyra sinensis (assembly GCA_019787425.1). Taxonomy (NCBI): domain Eukaryota; kingdom Metazoa; phylum Cnidaria; class Anthozoa; order Scleractinia; family Merulinidae; genus Platygyra; species Platygyra sinensis. The sequence continues at coordinate 16,891 of JAHPZR010022521.1, read as the reverse complement.
GCGTGTGACATACGCTATGTTGCTTTGGTTGAGGTCATCTTTTAGCCGGTGAAGCGCTCTTTTCTTCACCATCTTAAGGCTGTTTGAGGTTTGATGCGGTAACTGTCTGACCTGATAGAGAGGGTTTATGAATACCTTTATCTCGCGTAATTGGATTACAGCTGGGCAATCAAATTTCCTTGTTCCTTGAAACTTTTCATAGGATTTGCAACCTTCATCGTGGTCATTATTACGAGGGTTATTAGTGTTTTTCTGACCACCTCGAGAGTCGTGAAATTGTAGCAAAGAAGGAGATTTGTGACCAAGTTTAGGGCTCAATTTACCAACGTGAATTTAAAAAAACTCACAAAAAATGGTGCTTATGAACTTGTAACGACCGAACTGGTTAGTATAACACTGGTATATTCTGTGCATTTGTGAACGCTTCTAGCAATCTATTACTATTTTTTGTACCTTGATTTTTTCTGCTTTGATCCAAAAACCATCACTAACATATTTCATTTTATAAGAATATTATTACCCTGGAAGATCCATGAATACAATGTCTGATCTCGGAGCTCTGTACTATAAAAGGGTGACCAAAAAAACTTATTGGGATGTTTCCTCTACTGTGTTCGAAAATTGGCTGAACTGTGCATGTAAATAGATAACAGTATAATAATAATTTGCAGTTCTTAAAACGCATTATAATAATAAGCAATTATTGGATGAGGTTGAGCATGATAGCGAGAATTATCAAGGCCGAGGTTTGTGTTATCTGCCGAAGCCGAAGGCTGAGGCGGATAACACAAACCAAGGCCTTGATAATTTCGCTATCATGCGAAAACCGAATCCAATAATTGTTTTATTATACAATTATAAATGTACAAGCGTTGAGACATTTCACAGAACAACAACAAAGTAAGCCACGCAATGACACGTTTCAGTGTAAACATCTTTATTAATGACAGCCGTGAATAACGTGTAAAGCAGAATTCAAAAGGTTTACAGAAAGGATTTAAGCTTAAAACATCTGAAAACGTTTCAGGAAAAACTGAATGGAACTGAAACTTTTGAACAAAATTCTAAAGTTAAGTTGTACGGTCTTATGAAAAATGTTCCCGATTTGCGTTTAATGAATGTTGACATTACAGTTAAAGAAATTAAAATTTTTCGTTATCTCTGAATGAGAGTTCTGTACAATAAATTCCTCTTGAGAAAGGCTAATAACAGGAGATAACTGGTGCGGATTAATAGCCACTTCCTCACCTCTCACCTCGCACTCTGTCGTCAGGGTTTCCGACATTTTTCTCTTGGTTGAAATGTCAGTCCTGCTGTAGCTCCGAATGCTGGATTCATTTCTGTGCCCGTTCACCGCCGTGATATGCCTTGCTTCGAACCCTGACTTGTCCAGGATTGTAACCGCCGTTGCCCTGATCGAGTGATTGGTGTAACACTTTGAAAGTTTGGATTCTCGAGAGATCCTTTTCATTTTTTCACCGAGCAAACGCTCTCCGACAACCATGTTATCGTACCACACTTGATCAGATATGCCGGCGTTTTTCTTCGGCCGCTGAAACAAAAATTCGTTTGAGGGATTCAGGTGCTGTATGTACCGTTCAAATGAAGCCACAGGACAGTGTGGTCCTGGTTTCTCGAACATCACGCCTCCTTCAAATCCTTCATCATTTTCTTGTCGGTTCTTTGTGAGTTCATCTGTTGTTTTGCACACATATTTTGCACCTTTGCCATCCGTGCTGAATGAAAAATCAGTTTTTTTGAGTTCACGAAGATTTTGCCTTCCTCGGCGACAAAAGTACAACATAACCTCGAAAAAAACTTTGTTTTGAAGCGTTTCCGGGCTGTTTTGGTTAAAAACATCGCTTTCGTACAGCTTTTTAAGATCTTCTTC
>JAHPZR010022521.1:0-10000 GCA_019787425.1 Platygyra sinensis | reverse complement strand
GAGCTCAACATCCATATAGATTGTAATGTCCTTCCAAGGCAGAAGGTAGCATAAATGTCCATGTTTAGTCCACGCACAAATCGGTCTTGATGGAAGGCGTGCACCAGATTTAATGTTGTTGCGAGGCAGTCCAAGACTTATAGATCTCAGTATAGTCGTCTTTGGTTGTTTAAAAACTATGTTCAAGTAACAGAGCTGATAAAATGCAAGGACTACAAAAATAAAAGGTAAAAAACGAGCACGAAGATTTGGTGCTGCCATGTTGGGCGCATTTACAGTATTGTTAGCATCAGTCTCATTTCAAGTATTTCGTTCGAAAGGTACATAAACACCCAAAAGAAACACAATGCACTAATTTCTTTAGCACCACACCAAAAGCAAACAGAAGAACAACAGCATAAACACTGACGAAAAACAAGCAACCTTAACTTGCATTACTTAGCAGTACTTCACTTCCGAATTACATTTGTACAATGAATTTTTACCATACTTTTTTTTGTCCTCTGCAATACTGTTTTATGTATAATTTTTACAGAAAGTAAAACTCATCAGCTGAAAACCATCTTCACCGTACTCAATTTCAGTTTGTAGATTACATCTTGATCGTGACTTCCGGTCTACCAGTAGATGTTTGACATACGGTTACATTCTTCCGTCTCCACTCTGAATATTTTAACAATGCACTTCACTTGATGAATATACAGTAAAGAAGTACTTGAATACTTGCAAGTCTCCAACTGAAATTACATTCATGGCTTACCTCCTTGTGAATAGTGCTTGTGACTCTTCTCCTTCTCATGTGTCTCTGCTCGTATAAACGAAGTTGAATTGAAGGAAAGATACCTATCAAGAAGATCATTTATACTTTCGGAGTCACCAGTGTATGTTGCGAAACAGTAACCGTCAGAAAAGCAAACAGCGTCAAAATTTTCTTGCAAGAATGTGATTTCTTTCTCTATTATGCTGTCCTTGGTGACAGAGGGAGCCATTGCATCGACCTCGCATGCCATGTGAGACGATTTTCCCGCCAGCTGGCGAAAATGTGACATATTAAATACCGGAACTTGTTTTGGGTTTACCGATCGGAATTTACGTATCACTTTCCCGTATCTTTATGGTAAGTACTGCTGACTCCTTTATTTCTCATTGTTGACTCACCCTCCCTCTACGCCCGTGAAAAATTGTCTCCCCTGCCACTGAGCACAGGTTAAAACTTCTGTTGAAGGCATATCCCTGGGTAAATTAAATATTATTCTTGCTGCTCTACAATGGAGGCTATTGACTGAATTTACCAGATCAGAATTAGTACACGAACCCCATAAAACAATTCCATATTTAACAGATGGCAAAATTACACTAAAATCGAACCTTATGAAGACCTTTCTAGGGAGAAATCTTGAGCGCTTTAATAGAGCTAATTTATTTGAAAAGTTCTTTTTGAGCTCCAACATATGTGGTATCCAGCTAAGTTAATCATCTACACTCATACCTAAAAGGGGAGATTTTGTGATGAAGTTTAGCACTGAACTTCCCAAAAGAAATGGAGGTAATGGTCTTTGTGATAGTTTGCCTACTGAGTACCATAGCTTCACTTTTAGTCGGATGAGGTGTCAGTCTATTTTCAATGCACCACCTTTGGACCTCGAGCAGAGCATTATTTAGCGTCGCAACTGCAACATCTGCATTCTCGCCAATACAGTAAATGGATGTGTTGTCTGCATACGTGTACAGGTCTCCTTCGCTTATCGCAGCCGGTAGGTCATTACTAAACAAAGTAAAGAGGGTTGGGCCGAGCACAGATCCTTGAGGTATTCCAGTTGTGACGGGTAGTATATCAGATTTGACTCCATTGAGCACCGTGAACTGCATTCGTCCGCTCAGGTAGTCTTTAATCCAATCTAGTAGTGGGCCTGAAACGCCGAACCTATATTCCAGCTTTTTCACTAAAATTTTGTGTGACACACTATCGAATGCTTTTCTAAAGTCCACAAAAGTTACTGCAACAACCCTGGCCAAATCTACCGCACTTCTCCATATTTCCGTGAGGTGTACCAGGAGGAGCTCGGTCGAGTAGCCTCGTCGGTAGGCCCATTGCCTCTCTGTGATTAACTGATTATCCCGAAAAACATGATGTACCAATCTGTCGTTAACTACTGCTTCAAGGATTTTGCTGGGTACACTTAAGAGGGAGACCGGTCTATAATTACCGCAGTCAGTCTGATTGTCCTTTTTGAAAATCGGTGTTAAACGAGCAGTCTGCCAGGAAGAAAAGACAGTTCTACGTTTAATACTGTAATTGAAGATGTTGGTAAGTGCCGGTACTATGGCCTTCCCTGCTAATTTGAGAAGTTTTGGTGAGACTTCGTCTGGTCCACTTGACTCATTGGCCTTGAGTTTATTCACTTTTTCTTCTACAACCTGGTTTGTAAGTAATGAAAATGATGGTGCTGGGATGAGACATGATGTTGTGTTGCCATCCACCACAGCATGCTCCGATGGCATCGGGAGGGAATTAATTAAATTTTCGCCAATTGTTGTAAAATATGAGTTCATCCTCTCCGCTTTATCTTTTATACATTAGTGCCAGCGCTCCATCATTTCTCTTAAGAGGGCCAATTGCCCTTTTTCGTTCTATGCGATTTGTCGCTTTGTTTATTAACTTCCAGTAGACGCTTGTTTTTTTCACTTCTTCGAACATTTTAGTAAAATATGATGCTTTGGCTCTTCTTAGGGCTAATGTGACTTCGTTTCTTGGAATCTTGTATTTTGACCATAGCTCAGGGCACTTGGTCTCCAGCGCTGCTTTAAAAATCCTATACCTATTGTTGATCTTGAAGCGGATTTCACCTGTTATCCATGGATCAGATCTGCTTCTGATCTTGACTTCTTTCCACGGGACGCAGACACTATTAAACAAAGTTTGCCATGCCCATAAAACGTCGTTCGGCTTATTGAATATTGTTGCGAGATGGAAGGGCGCAGATTCAATGTCCTGTCTAAAGTTTTCCACGTTCAGTTTCTTCTAATCTCTTGTTTTGATATACTTGGGTGGCACTCTGTTGTTCTTTAGCTTCATTGTTGCATAGACCAAATTGTGATCAGAGATTCCCAAAGGGATAACTCCGCACTTGCTAATGAGATCGCGTCTTGTTATAAGAATTAGGTCTACCAACGTACTCGTTGTTTGAGTTTCTCTAGTGTCTTCAACTACAACGTTTTGCATATTGTACATTTCGAAAATACTTTGTAATTTTCTAGCATTTGCGCTCAATTCAGAGTCTCCTTGGAAATCACAGTTAAAATCCCCACATAAAACTATGTTAGATGTTTTCAACCATGCTTTTTCCAAGGTGGCACCGATTTGCTCGAAGAATTCGCCGCTGGCATCTGGAGGACGATAGATTACCAAAAACAACACAGAAGAACTTGGAAATTTAACCTGTAGCCACTCTGCCTTGATATTTCGTTTAAATAAATCTCTACGATGTTTAGCTTGCGAATGTTCTGCATAATATAGTAAACATCCTCCTCCTTTTTGGCCCTTCTATCAAGCCTGACAAATTTCATTCCAGGAATGTCTATCTCTGTGTCAGGTATATTCTTATTAAGATGTGTTTCGGTAATTGCAAGAGTCTCAAACTTACATAAAAGTTGAAGACATCTGACTTCCTTGATCTTGTTCCTCAGACTGCACACATTCAAATGTGCTAATCTGACCTCTTTATTCAAGGTGCCATATTCTAACTGATTCACAAAATCAGAAAGGCCATTGCCATGCGGTGTAGTTCATTTCTTCTACAATCTGTTCAAGACCATCTTCTACATTGAAGCCACATTCTTCTGCGTCGCCAAAAGCCAGCTCTTTCATTAATTCTCTCGAATAACACTTCGAGCAAATCCACTGCGTGCTACAAGGCATTCGTATTCTGCCGACTTCACAGCTGTACATTTCAAATGATACCGATTTGTACACGAAGCGCAACATAAGCATCGGTGATTGCAAGCGATTGCCCTTGTGCATGTTTTGCATTTCTCTGGCCCAGGATTGAGTGAGACATCTCCACTTGCCACAATCTTTTCCAGTTGAAATGTTGATGAAGAGTTAGGGTATCTTTTGATTCTGACCGCAAAGAAAGCAGTCGAGGAAGAATGTCCAAAATGGCGGGTGCCAGGGCTATTGAGTTTAGTCAAGGGAGGCCCTGGGAAGCCATGAATATTCCCGAGAAAAGCAAAATTGGCGCCGCTGTTGATTTCACATGTATCTGTCTTACCAGTTTGCACATTAGGAAGATATACAAGGACGATAGGTAAATGATAGAAAATCGCTGGAGCTTCGAAGCATGTGGCCGCCATCCCTGAGGCCAGATCTCAGTGTTGTCATCTTGTTCACCCAGAATGGGTAGCATCAATCTTTCTGTAGAGACCTTGGCAACCCTGATTGCACTGTAAGTCATGAAGGGAATTAACAAATGATATCACAGAGGCAGGCAACTTTTTACCATCTTGGATCTTTCGAAGATTCAAACAGAAATTTGTTAAGCCAGGCTAGGAGGATAATGAAACATAAAAACATAATATGTTGCCAAGAGGGCAAGAGTTGATTCTACCAGAGTTTTTTCAAATGTGCAAATAATCTGCTTGTCAGCAGCCAAGTGAACTTTTCCAGGGGAATGCAGGGTTCCACTGAAGACTAGAAAAGGCCTGTCCCTACTTTCAGCAGTCCTTCTGAGATTTGATTCTTTTTGTTAAATTAAGAAATAATAATTTAGAAACTTAAATGCTGTGATCTTACAAGGATAGAATTTTTTGAAAGCATTTGCTAATAATGTGTATAACAGTATTCAAAATGTAATATTCTCTAAAAACATGAACTTGTGACCAATACAAGGCAATACAAAATGTCCTTGCAGTAAAACAGAACAATAATTAAAGGGATCCTTAAAACAAAAAGCATGAATTTGTTTAAGTAGAGCAATGCAAAATGTCTTTTCAATAGAGCAAAACAATAATTGAAGGATGCGATTGAAGCCAGCTGGCGAAAAAAAAGTTCAAAACTGTTTTGTGACTAAGAAAAGTTATCTGTAAAAATTCAGTTTTTTTGAAAGACTTTAAAAACTGATCAAAAAGCAATACGGTGTTTTTGCACATAGGTCCTCAATTTGTTTTGATGCAGTGAAAATCAAATGTTTGAACAACATTCCTTTTCATCCTTTGATGTTCAAAAGATTGAAGTGTCTTTTTTATTACCGTATTTATTCGCCTATAAGCCGATCTTGGCTATAAGCCGAGACCCTAAACTTTTTTACATCAGAAGCTGTTAGATTACTGAAAAATGAACGTAAAACACTCGGCTATAAGCCGAGAACCAATAATTGCAAAGTACTCTACACATGTCATTAAGAGACACAAATTAATGTCAACCGAAAACAAAAGAAGCTTCCCTCTCGGTAAACATACGACCACTTGTTATTGGTCGTTTAATTGAAAGCAACGACAAATCCCAGATACCAGTAAGTTGAATTTAATGTGATCCGGCTTTACATGCTTGAAGTAAATAAATAGAACCACGTGTGACATGACAAAACATTCACCTGAGTCTAGTCTTGAATCCTATCCCTCTCTTTCAAAGTTGTCGTAATCAATCATGCCAAAAGATTGTTGTTCTTCGTAAAACTTAGCCTTCAAACTAAAAGTCATTTCTGAAGCAGAGGCCGTCGAAAACAACTTTGAGATCGCTAGAGACTACAGAATCAGTGAATTGATGGTTCGTCGCTGGTGAAAGGATCAAGCGAACCTCTTCAATGGTGAGCTAAAAATGCCGGCAAAACAAAAGACGATGGGCTGTTACTCGCCAAAGAATCCTGAATTGGATCAAACACTACTGGATTGGTTCTCAGAGCAGGAAGTCAAGTAAGTCTTTCGTTTTTTTAAAAACAATGAAATGCTTACATGCAAATCAGTTCATTTCTGTCAGATCATGTTGCAATGTTTACACAAGCCGTGGGAATGACCGCTTCTGATTGGCCAGTTTCTCATGTTGTCAAAAGGAGTCAAATCATTGATTTAAATCTTGCTTCTCCTTTATCTTTACAGAAATTGCCGAAAGCGGGTTAATTCTGCAGCTAAAAGCGAAGGAGTTATGCAGTGATCCAGACTTTAAAAGCCTCACTAGATCGAGGAGATTGTTCAAAATGTGTAGGATCTCAAATGCTCTTGATGTATCAGACAGAAGACGACGCCATCATCTACGATAACAAAATGCCTCAAGTAGCTGATGATGTTTGTCATCTCAGAAATTTGTGTTTGTTGATAATCGCTCGGCTTATAGTCGAATAAACATTGAATTTCAAATCTTGTTCAGCACCCGTAATTTTTTTTTTATGAAAATACTCGGCTATAAGCCGAACCGTCTATCTTGGTGAGATTTGAATTGTTCTCAGTTTCATTTGTTGCAAAAATCGCTCGGCTTATAGGCGAATAAATACGGTAGTATATGTAATTGGTGTCTCTTTGTCTGTCTCTCGGCATGTGTGATAATAAATTTATTATTGTTGCTTGCTCTTTTTATCAGGATTTGTGATACTGTTTGTTGGTCCTTAATGATTTCTAGGTATTGGTGTTTTCAGTGTTAATGGGAACTTGTGACTGGCTGTCATTATCCTGGCTGTTAACATCTTGTTGGCTTTTGAAGGTTTTCTCTGATGCAGTATGTTTTGATATACTGCTGATCAGTTTTCCTGTTGCAGAGAGGTGAAAATCAACGTTTTCAAACAACAACAGCTTTATCTGTAAGTGCTTCCTCGTCTCTATACTGTATCCATCCTCACCTAACAAGGATCTTAAGGTTTTGGCAAAAGCCGTGAAACAGTTTGCTTGTTGTCTTTTTCAAGTTAAAAGGAAGCATTCAAAAATATTGTTCCGCTTGGCACAGATCTCAGGTTTGAAAGCTGAAGTGCTTGCTCAGAGTTAAACTTGTCTTGAAGGAGTTGACGTCTCGTGTTGTCAGGTTTTTTTTTACCATTGCTCAGATAGTGTTACTGTCATACTCGCCAACTTGGAAGTCAGTGTCAAAGTAACTGTTTGAGCTATTGGTCATACTCGTCTTTAAATCATGCATCATTTGTACATACCCTTCTAGTACTGTGTAAAAATTGTATAATTACACGAGACTTACCTGTAAGTTGAAGTTTGATTGAGATTCTACCTTAGCATTTGCAGTAATGAAGAGATCACATGAGATAGCAAGTCACGTGATTCCGAGCTCAGTCTTAAAAGCAAATTTTTTTGAGGAGTCCTATAGACAACCCAGAAGAAAAAACAAAATGTGCATACCTAGTAGGCAAACGAGGTAGCAACTAAATAAAATAGTGATAAACCAAGTATAGGGAGAGGAAAAAGAAAGGGTGGGATGTGATCTCTTCATTACTGCAAATGCTACGGTAGAATCTCAATCAAACTTCAACTTACAGGTAAGTCTCGTTTAATCATACAATTGTACCTTGCATTTGCATACATTCAGAGATCACATGAGACTTAAGAGCGGTATAGGCCCTCAAAAAATAAACCCAAGTGCTAGTAAGAAATAAAACATGGTGTATATATATAATATACCACTAAGCCTTTCCAAGTACACTGTTAGCAAAAGACTTATCAGTTGACAATGGTTTGTTATAATACACAGCAAATACAGAACTTGAACGCCAACCAGCAGTAGCCATAATCTCATCCAGAGGGACATCAGCTACCTTTGCAGCAGAAGTGGAAGCACTTCTGGTGGAGTGGGGTTTAAATGTGGAAGTATCTATCCCTGCATCAGTCATGACTTGTTTAAGCCACCTAGAAATAGTGTCTCTGGATGCTGGTCCATGAGGCTTAACATGACGAAGAAACAGTTGAGAACATGAACCTCTAAATTTAACAGTTCTAGCAATATACTCCTCTAACAAAGAAAAAACACAAAGGCTTTTATCATGGTCATATTTCCTGAAAATAACCCGTTGCAGGTCTCTCTACCTGCCGCCACTAGCACTAGTTTGTTTCAGAAGTGAATTGATACGAAAGGAATATTCGCCTGGCTTAACATGTATGCCTTCAATTGAAAGTAACTTAAGTGTCTGTGTCCTCTGAGCAGTGATCAAAGCCATGATCATTGGCCGTTTTTATACTAGAGGACACATTATCCGTCCAGACGGATAATGCGTCTCTCATGTTATGCGTCTAGTGTAAAGACATGACGAATAACAAGACGAACTTCAACAGATGAGCAATGCAAACTATTACGCGCAGCGAAATAAAAAGGAATGGGGACTAGAATGTTTTTGGCCGTAAAATTTAAGATGCCGGCCCTGTTGCAACTTGTAAAATTGTTTTCCTGTAAAAGAAGAGCAGAAAAAGAGTTTTGAAGTCTCCAATATAAAATATACAAGGAAGTGGCAAGGGAACCTTTCGTTAGAGAAACGGATTTCTAAACTGAAGCTTCAGAACCCGCTGTTATGTCAGCAATCGTGATTACAAAAAGCAACAGAAACGAACGAGGTCCAGATGAATTGAGAAACGGAGATTGGTGGACGAACGGATACCAAAACTGGGACAAAGCCTCTTTCAAGAAAAGGCTGAGGGTGTCTCGAGAAATGTTTGAATTTATTCTGGGCGAAATTAAAGACATTATCAAGGGGGAGCCCACTGACATGAAACCTCACCCTACTCCACCCTCTATCCAGTTGGCTTTATGTCTTTACAGACTGACACATGGGTGTACGTTTTTGATGCTTTCCTCGAAGGCCTTCTTCATATCCTCAAAGACAGTTTTATTTGCGGCCTTCTTGAACGCAAGTGTGTCCAGTTTGTAACCAAACTCGTGTTTCTAGTCTGCCAGGACTAAGGCAAAGTACTTGAGCTCTGTTTGCGTCCATTGTCGATTTCGCGGTTTTGCACTTGCCTCATGACTTGCATCCGCCATGTTGTTTTCTTTGCATACAACCACTGGCTCTTTCATAATGCAGTGTATTATTTTTACGTTCTTCGTCTGATGCCCGTCTTTACACAAACAGAAGAATTATGTTTCCAGTCGAATTATCTTTCGTAATGCATCGTTCTCGACGCATAACCAAGTCTAGTTCATCTAGACGCATAATTCATCTTGTGCCCGTCTTTATACTGGAGATGCATAACCAGACGAACTACGAATGTTTGCCCAAGTTCGTCCAGATGGATAATGCGTCTCTAGTATAAAAACGGCCATTGTCATTTTCAATGTCAGTTGTTTCATGTCCTTGATATCTGGGTATCCTTTAAGGTGATTTAGCACAATCTGTGGGTCCTAATTTTCTGCGTATCTTGGAAAAGTTGGGTTTCCTGTTAAAGACCCCTGACATGAATCTTGAAATCAGAAGGTGTTCCCCCGCTTTGTAGCCATCAATGGTGATAAATGAAGAGAGGGCACTCCTGGTGGTTCCCAAAGCAATGTAGCCAAGCTCTTGTGACTGAATGGTTAGGAAATCAAGCAGCTGGGGTAGTGCTGGTGCTATAATGCTTATCCTTTGCTTCTTACTTTACTCTAGCCAAGCTGATATACTAGTTTTATACTACTTTTGAGTGCTCACCGTCCATGAATCAATGATGATGTTCAAGGCTTCGCTAGTTATACCTTGAGATCGGAGTGTTTCCCTGACACAAGACAGCCAATCAACCGGAGTTTGGGGTGGAGCGGGTGAACTTTGCAGACATTGTGTGGTAGAGTCAGTGTTGTCTTCTGAAGAGTTATTCGCACTGGAAGAGCAAGTAGCATTGATGTCACTCGAGGATACCAAAACTGTGTTGGCCAGTCTGGAAGAACTAGTATGGCAGTTGCCTGGTACTGGATTATCTTCTGAAGTACTTTTCCAATAACACTAAAGGGGGAAAACAGTATACAAGATTAAACACAGACCAGTTGAGTGTGAATGCATCTATTGCATAGGCATTAGGGTCTGGTCTCCATGCAACATAGCAGGGTAGTTTT
>JAHPZR010022519.1:10000-21998 GCA_019787425.1 Platygyra sinensis | reverse complement strand
TCTACTTCTCTCTGTTATTATACAATTTGTAATGCGGCTTGCCACGATTTTTTGTGGTCTGTATTTATATTAGTTTTCCTCCTTTATGGCCAATTGTTTTGCATGAAACAACAGTGGTAAAAGGAATTTGATCACATATCTTTTATCTAAAGAGAATTGCACTGGTTGCCAGTAAGCAAGCTACTCTACTATTGAGTTGCGATAGTGGCATTCAAGTGCATGATGGGTTGTTACCCTAGGTACATGTCTGCATATTTCAATAGGAGTTTTGACAAAATTCTCAAATGACTGACATACCTCTTTTTAGAACCACAAGTGGTCCAAGATTGTGTTAGTTTCTTTTGACCCTACATAATCTAAGTGTCAGAATCTGTTTTGAGCCTCCTTATTTTTATTGTAGTTTTTATTCCAGATGTATATAAATGAATTGTATAGTATTATTGCCTCTTAAAATCCCCCTTGGGGAAGTGGTAAAACCGTAGTAAAGTATGTATGTAGCATGTATGTGAAGAAAACTTATTTGAATAAGAATTAAATGGTTGGCCACCTAGAAAGGAACATGGGATCTCAGAATCTTGGAAATGGCCTTTCGATTACAAAAACTTGCACTTCTTTAAGACTGAATCAGATAGTAATGGTAATGCTTTAGTACATAAATATGTTTCTTTTTCGTTGTTCATGAAGTGATCATTTCAGGCCTTCTATACATAGGGTCTAAAAATAGCCAATTATGCAGAGTCAACAAGTTATGCAGGAAAATTGTGGCACTTATTCTTGTTGTGCCTTGTTCACAGTGGGTTTGAAATGTGTTGTAAAGCTTTTACAGTTAAACATCAAACTTCAATTTTAGATACTCGCTTTTCACTCGTGAAAACCCTGGCTTGTGACTGTGTTTATGACTGGTTTCAAGAATGTGGTTGCTAAAATCATGTTAGAGGTTTTCTTTTCTTGACTGTTTTAATGTTTGTTTTTCAGGACACAGAAGTTTCGGGACTGCTACAGGCTTTGCGTGCTCGTGAAGAGATACAGAAGGTGTTAAGTAGCCCTATTCCTTCAGCATCTCAGAAACGAATAACATGATATTTTACAATACATGATATTTTACATAAAGACTTGGAAACAGCACAAGAAGCACGTGTAAGACCAGAAGAACACAACCAACTTCTACATCTAATGACCAATATTAAACAGCAGATAGAGAATTTCCCGCCAGAAGGTGGTGATATTGGACCAGCACTTCACGCGGCAAGACAAGTGGGGTATTGGTCTTCTGTCTTCATTTCAATGTTCTCAAGCAACACCTCTACCCCAACAAATGTAAGCACTTCTCTGCCCATGTTTACAGCACCAGTTATGTCACCTGACATCAATCCGTCTCTGGCTTCCCAAGCTCCCATCTCATCTACAATAAACCAGGCTACTCCAACGACACAGCTTGCACCCTCCATCCAGTCGTCAACTACCCAGCACTCTCCAGGAAGCTTAATTCCTTCCTCCTTCAACAATCCTGCCTTACGCATCACCACAGCACCAGTCATCCCATTTGGCATCAATCCATCTACTCTGGATTCTCAAGCTCTTATCCCAACTACAATAAGTGAGGCTGCTTCAACAACACCCCTTACACCCTCCATCCAATCGCCAACCACCCAGCACGCTCCAACAAGCTTCATTCCCTCTTCACTCAACCATCCTGCCTTACCCATCTCCACAGCACTGGCCATCTCATTTGGTGTCAATCCATCTAATATTGCTTCTCAAGATCACATCCCATTTACAATAAACCAGGCTGCTCCAGCAACACATCTTACACCCTCCATTCAATCCTCAACTACCCAGCAACCTCCAACAAGATTCATTGGTTCCTCATCCAACCATCCTGCCTCACCCATCATCACAGCACCAGTCACCTTATCTGGCGTCAATCCATCAACTCTGACTTCCCAAGTTTTCATTCTATCTGCGCAAGCAACACATGCTGCACCTGCATCTTGTACTGACCCAGCAACGATGGCAGTGTTTAGGGAGTATGGATCAGGTTTAATGAATGAGTGGCTGGATTCATTAACCATTCCTAGAAATGTTGAAAATTTGCAGCAGGTCAAAGAGATTTGGGAAGTGGGTAATGTTAACTGCCCACCACTCTCTAAATGGACAGTGGTTATGAGAAACCACACATGTAAAAATGGAAAAAAAAAATCTTCGATATTCAGCCAGCGCAAGTATATTTACAATTTATTTAAAAACTGCAATTTCGATGAGAACCTTGTTTTTACACGATACAATGAACTGAGGCCAGGGAAATTGTACAAAATCCTTAATAGTAAATTAAAGTAAGTAGAACTTTTTGTCCTAATTTTGTTGTAACCTGTGCATGATAAGTCTTTTGAGGGTGAATAAAAACCCGCATTTTACCAAGGTCATCAATGTAAATTTCAATTTATAAGGCTCTTAATTTTTGAGAAAATGTTATTGTTGTTAAAAGAATATTGGTTCTGCCAGTTGTTTACACCATGTACACATATGCATCTATCCTGTTTACTATAGTATTTCTATATTCTAAAATAGCTTTGCGTGGGACTATGCTTACAAACATATCTAATCCCAATCCTTTAATTTTTGTTTACTAGTTTTGATACTTAATTTCATGGTTTTGGTTTGGTCGTCACCAAACTATTTCAGCCCAGACTGATTTAACCAGTGAAATTAATAATATGATGACTCAGTGGTGAGGTCTTGATCTTTAAGGTGTATTGAGTATAGAGAAGTCAATAGTGTATCAATTCTTTTACAATAGACCTTGATTTGCCTTCCCTTGGTGTCAAATTTGTGTTTTAGAGTTTTTTCATTTTGCAGTTGAACAGTTTGACCTTCAGTATGTTAAATTATAGTGTACATAGTTATGATGTGAAAACAATTGCTGCTTATTTGAGAGGCTTTTGAAAATACAGAAGAATGACGTTTTTCTTTTAAGAGAATTTTTTTATTCCTTTTAGAGATATTTACGTTTTTTGTAGGAAATGTTGAAGCAGTGTTCACACTTGGCATCAAAGATGTGCATCACAAATGAAACCAATTGACCCCACCCAGTGTCAGGTTTTTGCCAAGGAAACTCTCTTGGCTACAGTCTCTTTCTGTCAAAAACCAAATATCCTCATTTTCAATGCTTGAACGTGGCACGGAAGGTCTTGCTTGGAACAGATATGGTTCCCATGTTGTCTTAACTCTGATCATTAGATTGGCTACATTAGATGGTCCTTGATTGAGTCAAAAAACTGGGGATTTGTTTTAATTAAGACAGGACCAGTAGCAAACTGTTGTCATGGCAACAGCACAACAGGTGTCATTTTGTTTCTCTTCTGATGAACGCTCCTGGTGCCAAGTTCGAAGAACCCAGCTTCAATATTTCCAGAGATATTCTTCAGTCAATATTTTAACAATTTGAGTTGTAAATATTGTGTTGTCCATCACTGTCTCAATCTGCATAATATAATATCTCTATATATTCCAAAAAAGTGCCATTCTTTTGTATTTTGAAAAGCCTCTCAAATGAGAAGCAATTTTCTTGTTATATAGCCAGTTTCTTTCCAAGTGTTCTAGTAGTAGGACCAAGCTATGCTACTACCAGGATCTAGGTGACCTGTAGCTTTGTACAAGCCTCGCAAGAATAGTCGAAATGGTTCAGTTTGTACACCATAGTGCAATGTTGACGAACACTTTGGACGGACATATGAATGCGTTTTGCTATTTTCCAATTTTGAAAGGAGGGTAGAGGTTTTGGAGACGGTTTTACTAGGCAGTTACTTAATGATCGAAACTCTTCACATTTCAATGTATGATAGGTTAAGATTTTCAATAAGATTACATGTACGTTTTCCTTTTCTGCATATATGCAATTAGCACCACTGTAGTGAGCCAGTGCATAAAAGGCCCATGCAATCGGTCAGGTTGGCAGATAATAAAATACAATGAACTTAAAGTCGCACAGTGATTGTGTTTCTCCTTCCACCCCTAATATTTCCCGGGAAAATTACAGCCCGGACTGAAGTTATGAAATCGCATCAAGATGACAGCCAATCAATCAATCAATTAATCAATAACTTCATTAAAGGTTGTCAATTCGTCGTGAAGTCGTCCCCTGAAACTAGTGCATGTTTACTCTCTTGAATTTAGCCCTGATCCCAGCTTTGTTCGCACTCGTGTTCTCATGTTTTTTGTTTTTGTTCGTCTCGTTTACTAACGTTATGCACCCCTAACAATACGGTCTTCTCTGTAGGACGAATATCCTCGTCTCTGGCTCCCTGTCGCCTTTCTCTCCAGGCATATTAGGACTTTTCTCTTAGGCGGGACAACTCCTCCTCATGAAAGGGATTGCCCAACCAGGATAGTTTTAGGGGTGGTGACTGTCATGTAATGCCTAGATTTAATATTTCGTTTCAGAAAAGTGAAATCAAGTCGGTAAAACCCACTGTGATCAAATGACCGAGGGAATCTCAAAGAAAGAGGGACATTTGCACATTTGATTAATCACTAACAGTTATGAATAACCATGCAGGGTCCTCTTTGGGTCGGACTGCAGGGACTACGTTTTCACATCTTAACGTTTGATAAAATTGTGTCGGGGGGAAGGTTGTCTCGGGTACCCGTGACCATACAACTGGGGCCTTACAGTAAGGACCTCTAACTCAATTTGAGGCATATGGAAAACATTAAGAACTTACTTAACTTTGGTCACTCTTACCGATTCGCGAATTCATTTTCCCGATTCATATTGTACCATTTAGACCGGGATATTAGTTGGAAAAACACGACAAAAAGTACAAAACATTTACGGTTGAAAAAACTTACGTCTAACAACTTGTAGAAAATTCGACTTTTGAAATATTTATGAACTAAAAAGGTCAGTTCATAGGAAAGCGAATTAAAGCCTTTCTAGAAATGCCACAATTAAATAAGGTTGTTGTTTTTTTCTGCGAAAAGTGCTATTCCTCGCCTCATAGCAAAACTATGTCCTTCAAATTAGACCAAGGGAGGTTCTGCTGTGTATCTCCTGTAAGAAAGTCAATCGCTCTCCCCTTATTAGGTATCGAACTTTTGACTATTCCCATACATTTACTGCGATTTTCTGCTGTATTAGTAGTGTCAGAAACCGCCCAAAAAAGTCCATTGCCATAGTTTGCGATATTTCAATATGCGGGCAGAAAACTGTACGTCGTATATCGCGTCAGAATTTCGTCGCAAAACATGGGCTTACTCCACGAGTCGCATTTTGCGCTGACGCAAAATGCGGTCATGGTGTGTCACCTCAGTTTGCGTTGACGCAAAATGTGGCTCAAGAATTGGTCTTTTCTCTCAGCACAATCGAAATCTATGCAATTGATAACTATATCGGAGTGATTTTTTTTTTCTTAACTACGCTATGGTCACTTCAGTCATCGTGGTTTGCGTTGACGCTAAATGTGTCCTTGAAATTGAGCCTTATTTTGCATTGACTCAAAATTTGGGCTGATGATGATACCATGTTTTGCAGTAACGAAGTCTTCGTGTAGTACTTAGGTAAATTGATTACGTTGTATTTTTGGTGTGATATACAGTAAAAACCCGCGTATAAGAACCTAGAAATAAGAAACCTCCTGGCAGAAAATTTGCTTCCTTAATACCCCAAAATTATAAGAACCTGTTAGCCAAAAAAAAGCCAAAAGGTTCTTATATGTGGGGTTAACTATTTTATTTATAATACAATAACTGTATTTATCAAAAAGGTTGTCTTTAGAGATCAAGAATTGCACAGGGAAGCTAAAAAATGCACAATGTATGTTAAATGTGAACTGTATTGCATTTATTCTATAAAATACAGACAGTTATAATGAATGAGTGTATTACATACTATTTCGACTCCGTAAAAATTAAGAACCTAATTAAGAACCTATTTAGGCTAAAAATGCCAGTAAGTACCCAAAATATAAGAACCTGTTTTGCCAAACTCTAAAAAAGCAGGTTCTTATACGCGGTTTTACTGTATTCATCAAATGACATATGACATCAATATATTAATCAGGTACCGACGATTTTTTTTTTATTTCACATTTACTCTACCATGGCATATCCACCTGTTTTTACGTTATTATAAATCTTTTTTTTTCGTTCTGCTGTTTTCTTTTCCGTTTGTCTACGATCACAGCCTTTTTCAAATTCGCCTTATGCTCCTCCAAAGCTCAATTAAACGACCTGCGCCATGCAAAGAAAGCCGTTTTGTTGTCGTTATTGTCAAGGTCCAGTTACAGTGTGCAAAACAAGAGAGGACTGGGAGAAAAAGGAGAAGATCCACATGAAACATAATAACCTCATTCCAGGGACAGCGGTCAAGAGATGAGAGATTTGAATTTCAGTGTATCAGTAGGTATCAGGTTAAAGGTCTCAAAACTGGGTTGGCTATATCAGTTTCTTCATAACATTCTCGTATTTGGCCATATTTCGGAGTTAACTTAAAAGTGTGGTCCTTGCTCCTACAACCATAGTTCGCGTTATCTCAAACTACAGTTTTTAATGGATAGTGTATAGGCCATCATTCCTAAACCATATTTCGCGACAACTCAAACTATGGTCCTTACTCCCGTGACCACAGTTTGCGTCAACTCGAACTGTGGTCTTTGCTCCTACAACCATAGTTCGCGTTATCTCAAACTACGGTTTTAAAAGCATAGTGTATAGGCCATCATTCCTAAACCATATTTCGCGACAACTCAAACTATGGTCCTTGCTCCCGTGACCACAGTTTGCGTCAACTCGAACTGTGGTCTTGCTCTTATAACCATAGTTCGCGTTATCTCAAACTACGGTTTTAAAAGCATAGTGTATAGGCCATCATTCCTAAACCATATTTCGCGACAACTCAAACTATGGTCCTTGCTCCCGTGACCACAGTTTGCGTCAACTCGAACTGTGGTCTTGCTCTTATAACCATAGTTCGCGTTATCTCAAACTACGGTTTTAAAAGCATAGTGGGCCATCATTCCTAAACCATATTTCGCGACAACTCAAACTATGTCTTTCCTCCCGTGACCATAGCTTGCGTCAACTCAAACTGTGGTCCTTGCTCCCTACCCTATTTATGAACTCATTAAAAATTTGACACTCACACCTGTGTAGTAAATTAGTTCCCAATTAAGACCAATGCTATTAAAATTACAAAAACAAAATATGGCTAGGGCTTTTGTTGATGGCCTTATCGATAATAAAAAGTACCCATTAAACAAAACATACCGTACCCAAATGAACACTATACTGCAAAAACAATACCCATTTATGACAAAACGGTAGAAAACCGTACATCTTGGGGATGTACACACCACTACAGCCCATATAAGGGATTACCCCACCCCCATGAACCATAGTTTGCACCACCTCGAATTATGGGGATCTTTTGAGTCAATTTCTCAAGGAGCGTGAAATTTGATTCTTTTACTTTGCGAATAATGAAATCCCGGCAGAATATTAGAAGACTGTAAATGCCCTCACAGTCAAGCGACCAGACTTTACTTGAGAATAAAGGGGCAATTTATTGTTTCACTTGGGTTAACAAGGTCTAGATAATAATATTGCAGTAACATAACTTGAAAATTACTGTCACCAAGTAACAAGATGCGGCTCGGTGCGCCGAAAAAGGTTTCCAAAAAAGGTATATCATTTTGTGGAAGAGCACGCAAAATTTACTATCCTTACACATTCAATGTCACAACAAAACGCTACAATATTATAAACACAACTTGAAATAGTCACTGTGTAACAAGCTTCTTTAAACTTGGTAACTCTATCAACTTTTAAATCCTGTGTCCCTGAAGCTGATTGACTGGAACACCTTGAATAAATTTTTCCCGCAAACAGATTGGTATAATTCACTAGTGGCTCTTTAAATTATGTTGTAACTCTTATCGATTTTTCAGCAAATTTCTTCTCGTTTTACGATTGCCTCCTTCCACCCCCCCCCCCCCCCACCTCAACCAAAAAGGCAAAGAAAATGATGCATATTAATCACATATCTCCCACACCAGGACGATTTGTACTATAAAGGGTGATAGAAGTACTATCATTTGTAATGAGGAAAACTCAGTTCCAAGCATTTGTAGCCTGCATGCTAGGTTTTCAGAGAGAGAGTTAATCACAATACACTTATCTCTGAGTAACTTTGTTCTTATTACTGCACCGTTCAAAAACGTTTCTAATTATGGATTTAGGGATGCTCTCTTGCCTTACATGATCATTTTCTGTAAAGTTTTCAACTAGACAAATTATTTAGAGTGATCCCACCCTTATATATTCATTAAAAAGTCAGATATTGGTAAGCAAAATAGTAAAACTTATTAATGCTTTGTTGGACAATTTAACTGCACACTACCCTGTTTACAATTTCCCAAATAATGGCTATGTTTTGAAATAGATTACATGCATATATCATGAGATTGGGCGAAACTTTAAAACTGTCCTATAATAAAAAGGGTGATTGAGACAAAGACTCGTTAGACTACTTGAATAACAATAATTTACCATATAGGTAAATTCATATTGTTTATCACAAATTGCACCATCATCGACTTAAATATATTTTCACGAAACCATTCAGGAATCTACCATTGGCCTTCAATGTACTGATGGAGATTCTCACCAAGCTAAGAACTTGGGTTGAGTCTTCTTCAGATCAGATTATGGTGTGAAAAAAAAAGAAAAGTAATGCATGAAGATAAAAACCCAGCAGGCTAATGTCGTTTCGTCTCAACCAATACACCTTGAAAATCACTAGATGGCTTTTTCTAGTAAGCATGCACCCAGGCCACAATGTACTTCTGACATTTTTACTGAGGTTTTACAAAAAAAATGGAAATGTCACACCCATTGATATGTATATTAACATTAGGATTATGGAATCAGTTTGGAAAAAAAGTCTTCTTTTACAGCAATGAATTATTACCACTCATCATCAAACATTGATTGGTCACTGTTTTCTTCCTCCATTTCATTGACAACTGCACTGCTATCTTCTTCTTGGATGTCATCATCGCTTTCACTTAGTGGGATATCATTGTTTGAAAAGCAACAATGGTACAACTCATCACTGTCATGGTCATCGTTGTTATCATCATAATCATTATCACCATGATCACTGTCAGTCTTTTCTTCTTCATCACCCTCAATATCATCATTTCCTTCTTCTTCTTTGTCATCTATGAGACTGTCCAAAACATCCAGGAAAGGAGAGGCAAGGCTGAAAATAGTCCTCCACAATTATTAACATGAAAGTATAAGTCACAAACATGTTTGCCTGCCAGAAGCTGTTAACTCTAAACTATATTGGTTTGTTCCCTAAGCCACTGAGTATAAATACAGAATCTGGCACTTCCATTGAGTTGTCAAGCTGGAAAGACACCCTTTACACTACGGCCCACCCAGGAGCATATGAATGAGTACTGGTGAATTGCTGGGCCACCTATCAAAATACTGGGAAATAACCTGTGATAGACTAGCTTCTGATTAGGAGGAGTACTTAGAAATACTCATGGTTGTTTTATGCTACAGAAAACAAAATTTAATTGTGAAGAGCTATAATCCAGTAGGGCTTTCAAAGGGATTTATTGCAATTTTCTCTCAACACTGAAATTCAAAATAGGTTACAGAAAGAGTGGTCAAGAATCTGCAATTAACACTGTCTTAATATCATGCATCATTCAATTACAACCCCAGCCTCCTGTTCCCAGGATACAGCAGGAGTTTTACATGTGCAATGCAGGGATTCAATACAATTTTATCAGCGTGTGGACCCTAGAGTAGAGTGCATTCAACAAAATGTCTGTACAATTGGGCTGAGACAGAGGGATTTAACAGCACATACAATCACCAGAAGCGGGGACAACAGCCCAAATTTAACATGAAGGCCTGAACCAAATTCTCCCTACCAAGATCATTATTATTGATGAGGAGTTGATACAGATTGTATCTTTGTTGACAGAGAGTGTTTTGAATAAGAACAGTAAGTAAGCATTTCCGTCCTATAAATTCGAGATAAACTGGATTTGTATTCGGCCGAAACAAGGCTAGAAAAAGAAAAATGCAATTTTTGTGTCCTAAATCAATGTGCATGATGCACCTACAAGACTCCATCGGTTCTAGCAGGGTTCTAGACAACTGTCCGCAACTGTGCATTTGCCGTTTTATTTTAATTTTCAGTCTCTCGACCTTGCTTCCTGCGGGATTCTGAGGGATACTTTATTTCATGTTATTAGGAAAAATGGAAGTTATAAGTACAGTTGTGCCTTTTGACCGCATTTTAACATTTTTAGAGGTCATGGGTCTGTATGACTTTTGCTCCGCTGTTAACTTCACGTTGCTTCACAGACTTCGACACCTCTGTAATTTACCATGTGCTTATACTTTGTTTTTGCTCGTTTCCATTGTAAGATATGATTTAAGGATCCAAGTATTGGCTCTCCAGGAACAAAGATTAATATATCACATGCGAACATATTGCTTTGCATTCTATGTTGTGACCCCGGACCCGGCCATTCAGACTAGAACTGTTTACAAGCACAGTGTTGCGTCTTAATCACCAATATATATCTTTATCTTTGTCCAGCTTTTCCAGTCAGACTGCCGTAGCTTTACTTTGAGAAAGCCGTACATTATGTTTTTTTTTTTATCAATCTGATCGCATGCATTCAAAGGAGAAACAACAGTGATTAATAACTAAGCTTATCACTTCGGAATAAAATTGCGCTGCTCGACATCCACAGTTGAAATATAACCAACTTTCCATAAATCCAATGGGTACAACGGCAACAACATCACGACCACGGCAAATTGTCTCGAGACAGACTTGCAAAACCCTTTAGATAAAAGCCGGAATAGATACTATTCGAAATTTCAGTCCGAAGGCTATTGTTAAACATCGCGGTTAATGCAACAAACTGCCTGATTACAGAGGACCCCTCCCTGATGTTCTCAATTGTCAAAGAGACACATGACCAGACCAAACCAGGGTCTCTCCTCGCTCGCCTCTAAGGGCAGTTAGATGAGAGACCCTGGGAACAAGGTTGCGCTGTGTCCTGGGGTCAGGGGGGGCAGGGGTTTCAATTCACTGATTACAGCATTACAGCTAGCCTGCGAACAGGCTCACATTTGGGAGCACACGTGTGAGCGGCAAAGAGTGAATTCAAAATCGAGATGATCCTTCAAGGAGGAGTCAGCTGAAAAAGTGCGAGGAAAGTGAGCCTGCCCTGATCTCTGTTTATGTTTTATTTCTACTTTGCCTGAGCGAAGTGAAATACTATCGGTTGAAAAGTGGGAAGGGTGACAAACCTGTCAATCTATTCTATCATGTTTCACAAGAAGCGATTAGATCCCCAGGGAGTCCTTAATTGCCATGGGTTCAACAGTCAACATGGAGCAAGACGAACAGTTGGATACGTGTATTTGCAATGTGTTAGCAAAGCTCCTGACCAGTCTGTTACCAGGTTAAAATTCCAGTTAAAGAAGGAGCAGAAAACCGCAGTTAAAAGTATGTTAATGTATCGAGATGTAATAGCCATTTTGCCAACTGCATATGGCAAAAGTTTTATATTCCAAGCTTATGTGATGGCAAGAGAGCAACTAAATAAACAACAACAAAAATGCTTCCACCCTGGTAATTTCCCTGCTTACCAGCACATAGGCCAATATCAGATTGTCGAAGCAAGGTCACTTGGCATCAAGTGTGTGTCCTATCGCATGAAGTGGTGGAGACTGTTAACATTTACAACAACCAACAGAACGCCGGTATGTTGTTGTGAAGAAGCGAGAATTTTCTCATGAAATTTGACAATGGGCTGTCACCGAACTGTCAACTATGCTATCAAACTTTATATTAGCAGTGGAATTTATTGGGATTATTCAATTCCTGAGGTTCGGGGTGTAAGACGTCATTCTCGTCCCCAGAGCCCACGATCCTTCTGGCCTGGGGCAGGGATTGAGA